>BFEA01000729.1:607158-620212 GCA_003427395.1 Chara braunii | reverse complement strand
CTTAAGTTAGGGCGGTTCGGTTTTATGCTCGTAATAATACAAAGGTGCAAAGAGTTAGTATACATCTGCTTTTATTTTTCCTTCTAAACACAAGGCAGGATTGGATGTCTCCCTAAGTTGGGTAGGTTTGATCATCTGCCTAATAAGAGAGAAACATATGAAGTTTGTGCAAGTATACMAWTGGTTGTTCTTTTATATTGTCGTTACGGAGACTAAGCRTACCCTGAAGTTAGGGCGACTTAGTCATACGTCGTTTGTACTTTGTTCAGGCAGATCAGGCGTACCCTTAAGTTAGGGCGGCCTGGTCAGGTTGTCTTATGTACCTAAACCTGTTTAAGMTGGCTAGGCGTACCCTTAAGTTAGGGCGGCCTAGTTATATGCTCTTGTCGTTGTTGTTATGTAGGTTGGACGTACCCTTAAGTTAGGGCGGTCTGACCATTCGTCGTTCCTACTTGTTTTAGGAAGGTTAGGCACACCCCTAAGTTGGGGCAGTCTAATCCTATGCCCTACGTAACCCTGTCTATGAGCTGACTAGGCATACCCTTAAGTTAGGGCAGTCTAGTTTATGCTTTATGTCGTCAGTTAAGCAGAAGCCAGGCGTACCCTTAAGTAAGGGCGGTCTGGTCATATGTTTTATGACTAGAGTCGATGCTGTGTTGGACATACCCTTAAGTTAGGGCAGTCCTGTTGTGCGTACTTTTACTTGTTTACTTAGGCAGGTTGGACATACCCTTAAGTTAGGGCCTTGTCTGATCCTATGCCATAAGCGAGGGGGTCTACTAAGGGAAAAAGAATTGAGGGACCTAACGAACTACTTGGAGCAAACTAATGCGGGATTGTAAGAGATGTTTGTTTATGCATGCTTGTGGGCTCTCACTTTGGGGTGTCTTTTTGATAGGTTAGTTGTTTAGATGCTCGCCAACTGCTGGAGCCATAGGCAGGTAAGATGGATAATGGGAGGGAGAACTTGGGATGAAGATAGGGTTGACGCTACTAGGAGTTAGGATCAGGGCTAGCTCACCACCTCATTTAAGAGATTGGGCGGGCTATCATTGATTCTAAGTCATCAAGCAGGTGTCAGAAGATAGTCCCAAGTATAGTTTGATTTGTCTTTCCGTCTTTTCAGCCTTGTATAAATCTTGACAGCCTCCTGTTCCTACGGGAAGCGCTGCCGAAATTTTTGCAAATCTGGAAGAGTTAGTCGTTTTTTAACTCGTAGAAATTCCGAAAAGACACTTTTCCTACGGGAAGCGCTGCCGAAATTTCACAGAATTTGAGGAGTTAGAATATTTTTCAGCCAGGAGCTACTTAGCAGATCCATCCGGGATAGAGGAGATGTTCAGTGGTTTGGTACTAGTAGAGGAGCTACGTTACGATTTAGGGAGTACTCTCCCTTTCCTGGCATAAACATAGTCGTGTTTCTTTTGGCCTGTACTGTGATGTAGGTTTCTGTATTTTGCCTGAAGGCCTGATCTGATCAGCCTGAGCCTTCTAAAGGATCACATTTCTGTTATCACTGATAACAGGTCGGTTGTCGATTCGTCGGTTTACGACTCAACTCTCCTATCCCTCCTGCTTCTCAACCTAAGGCCTTGGCCCTTGCCAGGTTTTGTGTGTTTCTTTGGGCTTTCACCCAGTTCCTTTATAAATGGTAATTTCTTAAAGACTGAGTACTTTTGTTGAGGTATGGTGGGGAAATGGTTGGGCTTGTGTGCATAAGGCAGGGTGTGAGGTGCAGAAGGTTGAAAAGTTGACCCCTATAGCACGTGTGATGTTGTTTGAATGTTGTGTATATGATTGCAGATATGTATGGAAGAGTCTCATTTGAGTCATGATTGAGTGATTATGTCTTGGTTTCAGATAGGCAAACCACACAACTGTCATGAGAGTGAACTACCCCACAACCTTTTGTTTGAGTGAGATTGTTTTTTTCCCACCGTGATAATATGATAATGTGATAATCAGAGTAAGCGTACGCTCGGATAACCCCTATAGGGCTATGCCACCCGCACGCTTACGGTTCCCCCTACTCAAAGATTTTATCTGGTCGGACGCTAGTCCCAGGCCTGAAGAAGGTTATTGTCCAAGACGCTGATTTGCTTACGGTCCCATGGGAACAGAGGCGTCGCAAGGAGGAAGGGCTGTCCCCCAGCCACTCGGTCCGGCGGGGCGTTCATGTTCCCCCTGCCAACGTCTAGTACTCCTCTTTTTTTTCCTTGTTTAAGTTATTTTGGTGGAACGATAAAGTTCTGGGCGGAAGGAGTAGCGTGTTGTTGGTGGTGCGCCAGACAACTCACCACCGCTCCGAATTCCTTCCTGCCCTAGGGACCATCTTACCCCGCACCCCTTGGGGCACCTCAGGGTGTTGAAGATGGTAAAGCCCTCAGGCCGGTTTTGCATTCGCTAAAGGGTTACCTCCCGTTAGCGTGCACTTCAGCCGACGCCTGAGCGCCGGGAACAACCCCATGGCTTAGAGGAGGCCATTTGGGTATGGACACCACATAACGCGCCGTCATCGCGACTACCTGGGTAGGGCTGCATTGCAGATCGGTATGTGTAGGTCCTGCGACCTCGCGATCTTATACTAAACCTCGCGCACGGCAGTCACCGACTTCCACTGTGGAAAGTTATGGGTCAAACGGAGTCTCTCTCTATCGACGATTGGTTTTCTTTTTGAGTTTGTGGTTGGACGTTGTAGTCCGTGGCAGCCGTCAAAGTCAAACCCCTTGATTTTGGCTACCACAACAACCTTGAAGTTGCCTACTCAACCCCTCTGCACAGGGTGCAGAAGAGGTGTGGTCGTCAACCGCACATGGTGGTTGTCTAGCGCCGAGATGGTAACCTCTTAAGGCGCTGTCAGCCGACACTTGAGTGTCAAACGCGACCCTCGAGATTATCAAGGGCCGCGAGGCTACGAGTACCACATAGTACCCCATCAGCGCGAGTGTTTGCATATGCCCGCATAGCTGGTTGATATGAGGAGGCTAGGCGCTCGCTCGACACTTATACGGAAGTCCAGCGCGCAATACCTATCTGATTCTCGCGGCATAACGTTATGGGTCGGATACTGAAGGGATTAGGAGTATTGTGGTGTTGTGGCGTCGTTTATGGAGTTTGTTTTATGTATCTCCATGCGTTATGTGTGGGTAGATGTGAGTGTTGTGGTGTACGAGTAGTGTGTGTGAGGCGTCCTCGTCGACTGGCGCCGAGTCGCGTTTGGGACCTCAGCCCCCCAGAACGTCGATTCGCGTGCGGGTTCGATTTCTGGGCGTTCGACCGCGAGTAACCCCCTATGCTACAGCGAACGAGAAACGCCCTCGGCTGGGCCACCTCTGCAATTGCATACGAAAAGCTTTCGCATGTGGTTTAGTAGCTCGACAGGGATACGCCCACCTAAGGGATGGTGACAGCTCCCGCAGGTGGAGGTAAGCGGTGCCTCGCGTGACCCTGTCCTGTCGTAGGGGCTCGCGAGAGGTACGGCTGGCGCACTCGGCCGGAGCGGCAAACACTCTCCGCAACAAGTCCTGCCAAATCCTGCGTGACGCGGCCGGGAGGGTCCCCGTGCGGGACCGATGCACTCGACAGCGGCCCCACGTTCCTTGGTGCGCTGTGAAGAATTCGATGGAGAGTGGCCTCTGCATCCATCTCGACCGCGAGCGTGTTCCATCCTACCGTCTCCGTTTACTTTCGCGCCCGATTTCGGCGCGCAGCGTATATATCATATATATATATATATATATATACAGGGTAACCGACGTTCGGGATGGGTCGAACGCCCGAACCCGAATGTCGAACCCAAACGCCCGAACGTATGGGACCCCTTGGGGATGCGTTCGGCTGTTTGGGCCGAACGCGGACCCGCTTCCCCGCCCCCCCCCCAAAAAAAATCTGGAAAAAAAAAAATGTTATGAAGAAAAAAAATTAAGCAAGATTTGTCTGAGCATTACATCCAAATTCCTTACCAAATTTGAAATAAAAATAAAATACGAAAAACAAATACTAATAATAAAAATAACAAAAAATAAAAACGAATTAAATTTAGCGAGTGCACGAGCACATTTTTGACACCGCCATCTTTGGAGATTTTTCATTGTTTTTTGGCATATCTAAATGCCCTGAAAATTTACAGATGTGTACTTCACATAATGCAAAAGCCACCAAAAAAGTTTCAAAAAATAATAAAATTGTTCAGATCCTGGACTAAGTGAAAACAAAAAGTAAAAAGTGAAAACAAACGTGGGCGAGCACGTTTTGAGACCATCATCGTTGGCGATGTTTAATTCTTATTTGGATGAGCCAAATGACTTGAAATTTTATAGGTTTGTACCCCATGTCATAGAGAACTCACACAAAATACTCCAGAAAATTTTATAGGCTTGTACCCCTCAGGTCTGCCCGGGGACCTCCGTACGTACGGGCTGGTGACCCTGTATATATATATATATATATATATATATATATCGTCACAAATAAAACTGTCCGGTTATATATATATATATCTATTTGACGATATATATATATATATTTTTTGGATTCTGATTTTTAACTCATGATTGCCTACGAATCTGAACATAACTCCAAGGCAAAAGTTGCTTGTATTGTTATTGTACATAACATATATGTTTTTCAAATTTTTCTAAGAAACGTTTTTGTTTTATAATATTTTTTATGTTCGCGTTCTGAGGGTTTTGGACTCTTGTTCGCGTTCGGGTGAACATGTTCGCGAACACGGTGCTCCGCAAGTTAAAATAATGGAAAATAAACAGAGCCAGTTGAAAGTAACTGCCTCCCTACGTGTGTGGCTGAGACGCAACCATACGAAACCCTTGATCCTGCCTCAAATCAAGGGCTCAACAAGAGCTTCAATTTTGTCTGTGGGCAGAAATGCTGGCTACCACCCTCAAAGAGTTAGCACTCCACCCTGCCGCCTCACAAATGAGGTAGTGTTGCTGGTGCTCTCACTCATTTGAGTGTTGGCCAGATGTTGTACTGCGTTGAGAAAGTGTTGTTTGAAGGTGCTCATGCTGGAGAGTGAGAGGGTGGTCTGCAAGAGAGTGAAGTGATGGGAGAGGCAGCTATAGCTGACGTTGGGGGTACTCTGCCTCTGCGTTAGGATGGTGTTACGCCTGTGGGTTTGCCCTAGTGACGGTTTTGTGGAACCGGGGTTTGCCCTAGGCTGGTTGTGGCAGGTGTGGCAGAGTGAACCTCCCTTTGAGTGGGGTTATGTTGTCAAAGTGCGGACGCGTCGCCCTACGTTTTTAAGGGGAAGTATTGTTGAGGTGATTGTGCATTCGACTTTATTTCGGAAGGGATATGCTACAAGATTTACAACGCGGCACCGTCATTTTCGTTTGGGTGAGTGTGGTTAGGTGTTGTCTGTCCGACGGCATGTCGACGACACTATTTTTGAAGGATAGTGCTGTCGAAATTTTATGACATATGGGAGCCACCGTTATTTTGGTGTGTGATCAGGCAATAGTGTCGCAAGGCCGCCATGGTACCGCTTTGGACGGTGCGGCGAGCAACAGTCCCGCATTTAGTTTTTAGGTGTGCAACAGTGGTGGAGTATTTTAGCGTAATTTGATAATGGAATGAGAGTTGATGCACGTTTTGATCCTGGATGAGAGTGTCATTTCGTGGAACGACTGTGGATTAATTTTTTTCTGTGGTAATTTTGTGTGTGTCATCAACATTTGAAAGGGGCAAGACTATTGGTACCGCCGCGCGAAACAGTTGGTTCACTTTGATGTGGGGAATTACCTTGGTTACATGGACCGACAACTTTGTTTTGAGTATATACGTTTCATGTGGAGGTTGTCGGAACTCGTGGCGCGCATGGCGGATTGTTCGGAGAGATTCACGACACTTGTGGGTTAAGAGGGAGATCATTATTGATATTTTTCTTAGATTGCAGTGCAAGCGGGTATTATGAGAGTTACTTGGTGTTACAAACAATGGTGTGGGACCGCCCAGGGCCACTTGGATTATTTAGAGACCGATTGAGACCAACTTTAAGACCAAGATTTTGAGCGTGAATGACTTATATTTCCCATATTCGATACTATCTAGTGCGAACGCTGTGGTTTGAGGCGGTGTGGATCTGCGAAGTGGTTTGGGGCAGTCCTTGGGGGCTTTGGTGCAATTGAAATTGAAGTTGGGGCTGCATCGGGACTTTTCAGGACGTGGACCGTTATTCAGTCCAAAGACCACCACTGCTTGAGTTGTAGGCCGCATATTTTGGACTTCAATGATAGTCTTCTTTTAGTTGATTGAGATATTGTTTGACTTTCTTGAGTGAGTCGATTTAAACTTCACTCAAGATCAGTTAAATGACTCAGATTTCCCTTCACCCGTGTGTGAACCCACACTTGTTTGACCCCATTCCTTGAATGTTCATTGAAAAGGCAATATGTGTGTTCGCACGTGGATGAAAATGTCTGACTTGGGTATGAGGATGCATTGAGTTCCTTTGAATTTGTTTTTTTCGTGTGATGTGCAGGCAGGTAGAAGGATGCTTGCAAAAGAGATTAATTTATGCCTATTTGGGATAAACGAAAATGATTGTCTTCTTTCTACGTACTACTTGCCCGCTTGTCAAAAAAACTTTTTTTTTACAAGGGTTAATTCAGTAGGCGTCGTGAGAAATAATTCGATTTAAATAAGAAGATAAAATTAAACTAATTTAGCCTTTTCTTGAGGTCTGGTCGTTCTATCATGAATTAACCCATTTGTCTATACCTATCCATATGATTCTCATTCTCTACCTTCTCTGACTCTTTCCGTATGAGTTACCTTGAACTTAGAAAAATGCGAACAATTGAAGTCGAGTCGCTGCGGTGAACACGTTCTCTCTGTCTGGGAAGTATCTGGGGCGGAGGTTCACTGCTTTAGGAGTTAGGTCTGTTATCGACCCATAGTGGACCATTCTACGGGGGGGTACTCTCCTAATTTGGTGGAGACGACTCGACTTATACGATGAGATTTGTGCTCGGGCGAGGAGGTGGAGTACCCCGGACTACTTCCTGAAGGGTTAGACATGCAATACTTTGAGTAATGCACCTAATCAAGAATTATCCGCAAAGCAGTCTGTCATCAAAGGGGACTAAAACATATAGGCCGCATATTTTGGACTTCAATGACAGTCTTCTTTTAGTTGATTGAGATATTGTTTGACTTTCTTGAGTGAGCCGATTTAAACTGCACTCAAGATCAGTTAAATGACTCAGATTTCCCTTCACGCGTGTGTGAACCCACACTTGTTTGACCCCATTCCCTGAATGTTCATTGGAAAGGCAAAGAATATGTGTGTTCGCACGTGGATGAAAATGTCTGACTTGGGTATGAGGATGCATTGAATTCCTTTGAATTTATTTTTTTCGTGTGATGTGCAGACAGGTAGGAGGATGCTTGCAAAGGAGATGAATTTATGCCTATTTGGGATAAACGAAAAGGATTGTACTACTTGCCCGCTTGTCAAAAAAACTTTTGTTTTAAAAAGGGTTAATTCAGTAGGCGCCGTGAGAAATCATTTTATTTAAAAAAGAAGATAAAATTAAACCAATTTAGCTTTTTCTTGAGGTCTGGTAGTTTTATCATCAATTACCCCATCTGTCTATACCCCTCCAGTACCTTCTCCGACTCTTTCCGTATGAGTTACCTTGAACTTAGGAAAAATGCGAACAATTGAAGTCGAGTTGCTGCGGTGAACACATTCTCTCTGTCTGAGAAGTATCTGGGGCGGAGGTTCGTTGCTTTAGGAGCTAGGCCTGTTATAGACCTATAGTGGACTATTCTACGCGGGGGTACTTTCCTAATTTGGTGGAGATGACTCGACTTATACGATGAGATTTATGCTCGGACGAGGAGGAGGAGTACCTCGGACTACTTCCTGAAGGGTTAGACATACAATACTTTGAGTAATGCACCTAATCAAGAATCATCCCCAAAGCAGTCTGTCATTAAAGAGGACTAAAATATATGGAGATAAGTGTGCTCGTGCCTAATATTAAATCGGCGGTAGAGTGGAATGAATGATTTTGGCAGCGAGTCTCATCAAGTCAAAACGGAGGCAGTCCGACTACTTCGCCACCTACATTGAGGTTATTATCGAAGTCGACTCCTCGTTGGTGGTTGAATATAGTACTTAACCTATTAAATTCGATCCGAGGTGGCTGATTTTCATTTTGTGTTATTGACTTTATTGTCCGATGTTCGCGCATTTAGTTATAGTCTCAAGTCATGTCGAATTAATGTGGAACATTCTTATCGACTACGATCGACTCGTTTATATGTAATTATATTTGCGCGTCTAAGGGACTAGGATCAATTTTGGGTTTCACGCTTGCTCGAGACCTACATAATGGAATGACGTTCGTTTCGTACAAAGGAGATCAGCGTCATAGGGAACGAACAACGTTTAGGTTCAGGTGATGTTTTAACCACATGTGCCTATAGTGCAATGAAACGAGCAAACGTCATCGACTGACTTGCCTCTGCAATTCCATTTAAAAACTTTTCCGTGTGGGTCAGCAACTTGATAGAGAAACGCTCCCAAGGGTGGTGACGACCCCTTAGGGAAAGGTAAGTTCCTATTCTGTCGTAGGGAACTGTGGAAAGTACGGTTGACACACTTGGCTAGAGCGATAAGGTGACAACGCAGTCACTCTCATTTCGGCGGTTCAAGTGATTACTTACGCGCCGCATGTCTGATTTTAGATTCAATGCGGGTTCCACGTTCAATCATTTAACGCACGTGAAATTTACGTTGAATCCGAATTTAAACGCTCGTTAAACGGGGGAAAACGGGGTCCACTAACTCTCTTTTCGCGTGGTTGGTGAGGGGTAAAATGCTTTTTTGAATATTTTGTTTCTATTTATTCTATTATTATTTTAATTTTATTGAAAATATAATTTTTATTATTTTTAATTAGATTCATTTATACAATATTATTTTTAGTATTTATACGGGGGATTTGCAACACCGCGGAAATTTGACACACTATTTGTTGCAAATAGGATTGATGCATCAGTGCGAAAAAAAACTCGCACGCATCCTTTAAGATTAACTAGTTTGATAGGTAATAAAACTTCAAAACGAAATCTTATAGATAAATATGTAGAAGTTTACCCTATGTAAGTACTAAAAGTACTTCCATTGATAGAAGATATACGATTTTCAAGAGTCAAAGGTAAAACTTTGTTTGAAATGGCAGAAATAGACTCTTCGTTTGAATATATATGTGACTATTATCTAAATATAGCAGATCAAATTCTTTCTTAGTCAGAAAGAACAATTCCAAAAGAAATACCAAACAGGGAACTTTTAACTTTCGAGTCGTAAAAGCAAAAAATACGAAAGAAAGAAAAGATTGGTGTTGCATACACCTATCAAGAAACTGTTAAGTACAATACGAGAACAAAGATTTTTGAAAGGACACTTAGTTGCTGAGTCATTGTTCAGTATAGGTGAATTTTCTATATCTACTGATTGATTCTTGTATTTAACTGATCTTTTGAGATTAACCATTGTATTTTTTTTATTTGTATTTATTTTATATTTTATTTAATATTAATAAGTATTAATTAGAATTATGTATCGTAAAAAAATTATCACAAAACGTTCTCCTAAGCCTGATTTTATTTACAGAAGTCATTTAGTCAACATGATGGTTAACCGAATCTTGAGAATAAATATATATAAGAAATAAATATATTAACATAGTACAATATAAAAAATAATCAAATATAGATAGAATAAAAATATTTCTATATCAATGATAATTAGTTTATTTTATTCATTGTATACGTGATATTATAATTAAATATTTATTGCAACATGTTTAATATTGAGCTAAAATTCTTTCAGTTTTAACACCCAAAGTCTGCCTGCGAGATGCTAAGTTGCAAGTATTCAGAGTTTCCTTAGGATTGGTCAAGCTTTGGGTCACCCTAGACTATTGAGTGTTCGACCGCTTGCAATAAAGATCACTCATTCTACTGGCCAAGCGGCTAGGAAGAAATGAAAAGAACGAGAGTTATTAGAACTAACATATTGAAAAATTAACCGACCAAAGTAGCCATGAGCTGCTGCAATTTCCTGGCATAATAATTCTTGTTTTATCACCATTGTCATATTCAAACACTTCAATTACACAAGTCACATTAACAATTTGAACAAAAATAAAGACGATATCCTGCAAAAAAAGGGGGAGAATTCATGATATGATTATTTATTTAGTAAAAATTATTAAAAAAAAAAATTATACTATTATTTACTAGATCTAATTAGAATATTCACAATAACCTTTATTTTGTGTAATGCAAAAAAAACATTGATTGTACTTAATTATTGGTTTCATAAGATGTCTTATAGTTTAAGTGAGATTATGAAAAAAAAAATTATCCTTTTACTAATTGATTTATGTATTGGATTTCATTTTCCTCATAGATGAGAGGTCTTAATTGAATTATTTTTTTTTGCTTATGATTTATTAATTTTTTAATCGTAATTCAAAAGTATATGGTTTTTTTAAGAAATACGTTTTTTCTGTTAATATAGGTTTATGAAATTTATCCATAAGAATATTTTTTTTCTTTTTCATTATGTTAGTTATTTTATTTTATTTTATTTTTTTCTTATATATTTTTTCTTATAGTATACATATTATATGTTGACTTTCTATTTTAGATTCTACGCATTTTCATTGAATTTTGTCATCGATAACATTTTGGATCATCATGGAATATCCTTCTCCAGTATTTCCTTAAACGTGTATTTTTTTAGGAGGCCTACAACCATTTTGAGGTATAGGAGTAACGTCTCTTATAAAGTTAAGGATTACCCTACTATTTCTAATAGCACGTAATGCAATTTTTCTTCCTCACCCTGATCCACTCATCATCAAAAAATCCTAATAAGCCTATTAAAACAACTTTATAACCTTTCCACCTTTTATTAATATGTACATTTAATTAATTCATTAAGAAAAAAACTATATATAATTTGTGTACAAATTTGTCATAAGATGCATATTCATTGTTTTGTTTGAGAAAAATATGACTCTCGTGTTGACATATGAACAAGTTATGGCTATACTTGGCTTGAGTCCGATAACAAAAAGACTCATTGATAAAGTTTTTTCCTAGTAGGAAAAATACTTCATGGCTATGGATCGTTTAATTAAGAAAATGTAATAGTAATCAAGGTAACCGGCATTTGAGACGGGTTGAACGCCCGAATCCGAACGCCTGAGCGTATGGGACTACTTGGGCATGAGTTCAGCCATTGGGGCCGAACGCGCCCCTCCCCCCCCCAAAAAAATAAAAAAATAAAAAACATCTAAATTTCTTACCAAATTTGAAATAAAAATAGAATATGAAGAACAAATACTAAATAAAAATAAAAAAATAAAACAATAATTAAATTTTGATACCGCCATCTTTGGCGATTTTTCATTTTTTTTTGGCATTACTTAATGCCCTAAAAATTTACAGACGTGTACTTAACATAATACAAAATCCACTAATGTTTTTTCAAAAAATAAAAAAATTCTTTAGACCCCGAACTAAAGTAAAAACAAAAAGTAAAAAGTGAAACAAAATGTGGGTGCGCACGTTATGACACTGCCATCTTTGACGATTTTTAATTCTTATTAGGCTAAGCCAAATGACGTCAAAATATATAGGCATGTACATCACGTCATACAAAACTAAAAAAAAATAATTCAGAAAAACAAAATTATGTTTAGGTCTCGAAATAATTTTTTGTGGGTGTCGAACGCCACTGCATTCGGACCCCGTACGGGACCCCAAACGCCCATACGTACGGAGGTCGGCCCGAGGAACTCCGTAGGTACCGGTTGGTGACACTCATTGTAACAAATCAGTAAAAATCCTATTTTATATTTTTAAATATTAAATATAAATTAATTAATATTAAAGAGGTATTATCTATAGGTATTATATCTATAATATAAGTATTTAGAATATAGGTTAGATAAATATATTATTTTATATTATTATATTCGAATTTAATTCTCAAATAACATAATTTACAAATAATCAAACATTGAATGAAAAATTAGAAAACATTCATTATAAATAACAAAATATTTTTATAATATAATATTTCATATTCGCTAAGATTGTATCACTAGTATTATATATTGATATTGATATTATACACCACATACTATCAATTCGTTAGTAATATCGATTATTCAAATAATTATATAAATATGATGATTATATGCAGGGTAACGGCCGTTCGGGATGGGCCGAACAGTCAAACCCGAACGCCCGAACGAATGGGACCCCTTGGGGATGCGTTCGGCCGTTCGGGCCCAACGCGAAAAAAAAAAAAAAAACAAATAAAAAAAATCAAAAACATCTGGAAAACAGATATGTTATGAAAAAAAATAAACTAGACAAGATTTGTCTGAGCATTACATCCAAATTCCTTGCCAAATTTGAAATCAAAATAAAATATAAAAAATAAATACTAATAATAAAAATAACAAAAAATAAAAAAAAGAATTAAATTTAGTGAGTTCGCGAGCACGTTTTCAACACCGCCATCTTTGGCGATTTTTTTTTTTTTTTTAATAGCTAAATGCCCTGAAAATTTACATATGTATACTGCACATAATGTAAAACACACTAAAAAAGTTTCAAAAAATAATAACATTGTTTAGACCCCGAACTAAAGTGAAAACAAGAAGTAAAAAGTGAAAAAAAACGTGGGCAAGCACGTTTTGACACCGTCATCTTTGGCGATTTTTAATTCTTATTTGGCTGAGCCAAATGACGTGAAAATTTGTAAGCGTGTATCTCACATCATAGATAACTTACAAAAAAACATTCAGAAAAAAAACGATAGCTTTAGGCCCCGAAATATTTTTTGGCAGGGGCCGAACGCCGTTGGGTTCGGACCCCGTATGGGACCCTGAACGCCCGTACGTACGGAGATCTGCCCGGGGACCTTCGTACATACGAGCTGGTAACCCTGATTATATGAATATTTATTATATAAATAATAAATACTATCTATACTATC
>BFEA01000729.1:589974-601659 GCA_003427395.1 Chara braunii | reverse complement strand
AGAAAAGAGCCCGGATTTGGGCTCCTCTCGGAAAGCGCGGAAAAACCCCACCGACAATTTTTTTTTTTTTTTTTTTTTTTTTTTGCCATGACCGGGTTACCCGGGCGTCAGACCCCCCCCGGGCGTCATACCCGGGTGACCGGGCGGTCATAAAAATCTTCCTAGGCTTTTCATTAATTACTCTGAGTACGAAAATCGTCAAAGTTGGCATTTGAAAATTGCAGGACTGGACCCGTCTGCCACATTGCGCAACGTTAGGGTTCAGACACACAGACACATCCTGACGTGTCAATAGCCTGACGTCGGATACACTTCAAAAGAAAGCAGTCCCCAAAACCAGACAGGGACCCAATCCACCTGAGTGGTTATCTGATCGGGCAATTGGGTATTTCAAAATTTGTGCATGGGTTCAAACCCTGACCCGACCACAACCACTGTGAGCAAACTTCAAATACTAATATTAACAAATATTTGTGTATGTGTGTGTGTGTGTGTGTATGTGCGTTGTCATGCGCAAGGTCCCCACTGGGGGAACCTTCCGGGCGACGTCACGTAGGATTGGCAGAATTTGCAAGTCGCTTCATGAGAAGGGAAGCGGCGGAGCCGCTCCGGCCGAGTGCGTCAACTATACCTCCATCGAGTCCCTACGACAGGACAGGGTCTCGCGAGGTACAACTTACCTCCACCCACGGGAGTTGTCACCATCCCTTGGATGGGCGTATCCCCGCCGAGCTACTGAACCACACGCGAAAGTTTTTACTTGCAATCGCGGAGGTGGCCCAGCCGAGGGCGTTTCTCGTATGCTATAGCATAGGGGGTACGAGTGGTCCACGCCTAGCTAGGACCTGTACGCGAACCGTCACGCTGGGGCGCTGATCTCCCACGTGCGGTTCAACGTCAGTCGACTAGGACATCCTAACTCAACCACGCGGTACTTAACAAAACAAACTAACTCAGACAAACAAAATAAGCCTAGTCCCTTTTTTTATACGCCGTGACCCATAACTCAGAAAAACCAATGTGTCTGAGCGAACCCCCATAGTTTTGCGTAAAAAGAATGCAGACACGAAGAGAATCATAAACCTCAGTCATGTGTACTCAGTTGATCTGTTGTCATGACGACACTTTATGCATGTTCCACATCCGCGCACCCTCTCATGGGTTTCAGAGTTGCGTACGACATTCAAGTGTCGAAAATAAAATATCGTGAAGGGTTCTTCCTTCACGATATTGCACGGCTGAAGAATAAGTTGTGTAGCCTTTGCGGCGCCCCTGTCGTTTAGGCAGTGGATGACCATAAGCAAGAGGCGTAGGCCCGACTCAAGTGGAAAACCTTTTTGTGCTGGACTAGAGCCTGGGATGTCCTGGACAAGGATCTCGAATTTCAGGCTCAGGACCAACATCCGACTAATAATTCAAAAAACAAAACCTCTCTTGAAATGGGATTCGCTCGTCCCTGCCCTAAAGGAAAGAAAATAAGAGTAGTCACATGTTGGTGAGCAATTCGCCATACCCAAACTAACTCTTGGTCCGATCAAAGGTCGAACACTAAACGTTGCGCTCGGCTACCCCTGCCTATTCGCTAGATGCGAGTGACAGAAGCAAAATAAGAGAAAGAAAAGGGTGAGTCTAAGGGGAAACCAGGGAGAGTCATTCTCACAACCATAGCTGAACCTGTCACTCACACCCTGCACTCATTCATCCATATCACTCTCAAATCCAGGAGCGAGTCCTCGCTTCCATACATACCTGCACACACATGAAACTCAATGAAAAATTCACATCCAAATGCCACAAAATGTAGTCAACCCCTTTGCTCCCAGGTTCATGTCCCACACACCCCTTTCCGACCCCCACTCAACAAAGGTATACCCGTTCGATCCATTTCATACAACTTTTGCATGGTCGTTTAAGCGAGGTTCCAAGGATAGGTTTTCTTTCATACGGAAATGTCTTTCGCCTACAGGGTCACATACATCTGGGTGTGGGTATCACAGTGGGTAGGAGTTGAGTCGCAAACCGACCTGCTATCAATTCGATGGCAGAAGTTGATAAAGCTCAAGACTTCGAAGGACACTCGCCGGTAGCAATGACCTGCGTCACAAAATCAAAGCAGACATCGTCTGTCGAGTTAACGAAGTTCCACTCCATATCGCATTTGAAGCTACTTAGCGGTAGCGTCTGGTAACGATGTAGAAATCCTAAATATTTCGGCAGCACTTCCTTTAGGGATGTGTGCTCGAAGAATATTTACTATACTAATTCTCAAAGGAAAAACTTGTGACTCTGAAAATACCTGAAAATAATTAACTTTTTGGTTTTAGTAGAAATTTCGGCAGCACTTCCTTTAGAAGGGAAGACTTTCAGAATTCCTACTAATCCCAAAAACTAAACTATATCCTATCCTAACTGGCATCTCTAAAAGTTGACTAACTTTGAATATTTAGTAGAAATTTTGACAGCATCTCCCCTAAGGAAAAGAGGCTCCCAAAACTTCTACTAACTCATAGGCTAGTCAAAGTCCTACAAAAGACAATCAAACAAGAAGAAATAATGCGAAAACAAAAAGCAGACATGTACCTGTCTATCGCTCAAGCATAAGGCGAACACTAACAGACTACCCTATAATGCGAAAGACAAACAAAGCTTAAGCAAAAAGACAAAGCATTGCCAACAAGTATGTCATGTCCACATCACATTCAGTCAAATTGAATTCAAAACAAAGGTTCATTCATCCAAAGTTTTCATCTTTTGCTAGTTCTGATCACACAAAAAAAACATTGGTCTTGTATCTTACTTAGTTGATTAACTTTCCAAGTTGTTCTTAGTCAACCCCATGAAATCACTAACACACTTAGCCTGGACTATTCTCACAAGGAGAAGAGTCAACAAGCAAAACTGACCGACTTAGCAAAGCGACCGGATCGGTCAGGAGGACCTCATCTCCAACCCCATTTCAATGTCTTAGGCAGACAACAAAGCGACCGGATCAGTCTGAAGGACCTCATCTCCAGCCCCATTTCAATGACTTAGGCAAACAACAAAACGACCGGATCTGTCAGAAAGACTTCATCTCCAACCTCATTTCAATATCTTAGTCAAACAGCAAAGCGACCGTATCAGTCTAAAAGACCTTATCTCCAGCCTCATTTCAATGTCTTAGGCAAACAGCAAAGTGACCGGATCACTCTGAAGGACCCTCATCTCCAGCCTCATTTCAATGTCTTAGGCAAACAACAAAGCAACTAGATCAGTTAGGAGGACCTCATCTCCAGCCCCATTTCAATGTCTTAGGCAGACAACAAAGCGACCGTATCAGTCTGAAGTACCATCTCCAGCCCTATTTCAATGTCTTAGGCAAATAACAAAGCGACCGGATTAGTGTGAAGGACCTCATCTCCAGCCTCATTTCAATGTCTTAGGCAAACACCAAAGCGACCGGATCAGTCTGAAGGACCTCATCTCCAACCCCATTTCAATGTCTTAGGCAGACAGCAAAGTGACCGGATCAGTCTGAAGGACCTCATTTCCAGCCCCATTTCAATGTCTTAGGCAGACAACAAAACGACCGGATCAATCTGAAGGACCTCATGTCCAGTTACATTTTAATGTCTTAGGCAAACAGCAAAGCGACCGGATCAGTCTGAAGGATCTCATCTCCACTTCCATTTCAATGTCTTAGGCAGACAGCAAAGCGATCGGACCAGTCTGAAGGACCTCATCTCCAGCCCTATTTCAATGTCTTAGGCAGACAACACAGCGACCGGATCAGTCTGATCGACCTCGTCTCCAACCCCATTTCAATGTCTTAGGCAGACAACAAAGCGACCGGATTAGTCTGAAGGACCTCGTCTCCAGCCCCATTTGAATGTCTTAGGCAGACATCAAAGCGACTGGATTAGTCTGAAGGACCTCATCTCCAGCCCCATTTCCATGTCTTAGGCAGACAGCAAAGCGACCGGATCAGTCTGAAGGATCTCATCTCCAACCCTATTTAAATGTCTTAGGCAGACAACAAAGCGACTAAATCAGTCTGAATGACCTCATCTCCAGCCTCATTTCAATGTCTTAGGCAGACAGCAAAGCGACCGGATCAGTCTGAAGGACCTCATCTCCAGCCCGATTTCAATATCTTAGGCAAACAGCAAAGCGACCAGATTAGTTTGAAGAACCTCATCTCCAGCCCCATTTCAATGTCTTAGGCAAACAACAAAGTGACCGGATTAGTCGGAAGGACCTCATCTCCAGCCCCATTTCAATGTCTTAGGCAAACAGCAAAACGATTGGATCAGTCTGAAGGACCTCATCTCCAACCCCATTTCAAATCATCGCATGCAAAGATCATGATTTTTACCATAGACGGATGAATAAACATGCATAGTAGATTCTCTTTGTGATTCAGTTAAAGTCCTGAAAAAGAAAACAAACATATGTACAAGTCAAAGTCAAATAGACCAAACACCAGGTTTGTATAGATAAGGGGGTTTATTGGGATTCAAATGGTATATTGTCGGCCTACCTCTGAGTTCCCTGCCTCTAGAGTCTCGCCTGGGCTTCGGCAGAGCTCCCGCAATCGGTGGGTCAACCTCCCACAAGGTCTTTCTGCGGTCCTACGGGTTGCAATCCCGCCTGCCGCCTTCCTCTCCAAACACAGAGTAGACTGAAAGAAATAAGGAAAGAAAAAGAAGAAGTCAGATGTTCGAGATATGGCGTCTGGACCTCTGGTTCCCGAATAATATCTCGGCCATTGAGAGTCGGTATATAGCCAAGATGTGCACAATAGAGAAATCCAGAGGAAGGAGGCAAGGGAGAGACAAAAGACTAAGGACTGGGCTGAGACCATCGGGAAGAATAATACCCTGGGTTGAGCGCCGCAGGATGAAGGGTCCGACAATGTCAAGAAAATAAATAACAGGACGTAGGCACATGAGGGCAATAGCATGGGGCTAGAAGGGCTTCGTGAATTCAACATGGCAAAAGCCGAGGGGCCATGAACTGGGCAAGCGAGACGCGGCGGATGACAAGAGAACTGTGAAGTCGGGAGGTGGACAGCCCTTGCGACCGCAAGATACTAGAGAATAAGGGTCCCCCAACATGGGAGCCGCCTACGGCAACTAACGGGAACCAAAGACTGGAGGCCCTGCGGCCGGAGAGACCGGTGCACGCAGGGCACGAGAAAAGACAAGGAAAGGGGGCCACCATAGGGCGGTAGACACCAAAAGAACCCGGGACACCGTGAAGGAAGGTGTCAAGGACCACGTGGGGCTAAGTAAAAATAATGGTACCGGCGAGACAAGTATCAGCGGGACAAGTATCGGCGGGGCCACCTGTGGGACAAGTACCGACGGGACCACCAGTGGGACAAGTACCGGCGGGACCACCAGCGGGACAAGTGCCGAGGACTAGCACGGGACAAGTGGTGGGGACATGAGAAGGTCCCAAGAAGAACTGCGGAGCGGTATGAGGGAAAAACAATTAAAGCAAACACTAGTGGGAGCAAACGAAAAAACCAAAAGTAAAAGAAAAAGTAAAGAAACATGAAGAGGGAGGCATGGGAGCAACCCGAAAAATCCCGGATTAGCCTCCCTCAAGAAAATGAAGTGAAAAGAGACTCCATGTACAAAATAGGCTCCCGGGAGAAAATCGGACTGTAGGGGGTCACTGTGTGAGAGACATTGAAGCAAAATGAGGCTCCCATAGGCATGAGAAAGCAACAGATGCAGTCCAAGATATAACGGACTACACCTTAGGCATAGGAAGGGTCAAAACAAGAAGGGAGGGCCTAGAAAAAGGCCTTAACGGCTAGTTGATAGTTGACATATTAAAAAAAAAAAAAAAAAAAAAAAAAAAAAAAAGGCAAAAAAAAGGATGAGAGGGAATGAGTGAGTCGGTCGTCAGTAGGGACTGACACAAGTAGGGACTAACAGGACCCTACTGTTCAGAAATTGGGGGAAAAGAAAAGAAAAGAGAAAGGGACCTTAAAGGCTAGTTGACACTTAGCATATTAGAAAAAGAGAGGAAAAAAAAAAGAGAAAAAGGAGGATGAGAGAGAGTGAGTGAGTTGGCCGTCCATAGAGACTGGTTCAAGTAAGGACTGACAGGTTCCTACTATTCAGAAATGGAGGGAAAAAAAAAAAAAAAAAAAAGGCCTTAACGACTAGTTGACACTTGGCATGTTAGAAAAAAAGAGAAAAATAAAAGAAAATAAAAAAGAAGAGAAAAGAAAAGAGAAAAGGGCTTTAACGATTAGTTGACACTTGACATGCTATAAAAAGAAAGAAAAAGAAAAGAAAAGGTGGGAGAATAAGACAAGAGGAGTGAGAGGGAGTGAGTGAGTTGGCCATCAGTAGGGACTGGCATAAGTAAGGACTAGCAGGTCCCTACTGTTCAGAAATGGAGGAAAAAAAAAAAAAAAAAAAAAAAAAAAAAAAAAAAAAAAAAAGGGCACTAACGACAAAAAACGGCCACTTGAGGTGATACATCCGTGCCCAGATTCAATCTGGCATATGTAGGTTACAAAGTATCTTGATTTTCTCTTGATTTTGCAGAGAAAATCAAGAAAAACCAAGGCCTTATGCAACCAAGATACAATGAATTGCATGGGGAGGGGGGGGGACACATGTTTTAAGTGCATCCGGAGCCAACATTGAGCCCGGATGCACTTGGAAGTTGGTCATTTTATTTTGTTTAAGTTTAGGGCAAGTTGTGGGGCTATAAGGCTAGGGGAAAAGACCACCATAGCAGTCCGAGAAATAACGGACTGCATAAGAGTGCCTAGGCCAAAGGAAAAAGGGGTCTTGACAAACCAAAAACACTAGAAAATAACGTTTTGGGCTTGACAAAATGAAGACTGTAAATCATGACCACAAGATGGTGGATCTCGCGGCCGGGAATATTCACGGCACTTGAGGGCATGAGAAGAAGGGATTGGGACTGCCGGGTACGAGGGAACCCCAAACAAAAATGGGATGTCAACGGGAATGATGCCGATGACTAGGTGGACCCAAATAAAAATAGTCGAAAAATGGAACATGCGCCGGCGGGACTACCGACGGGACAAAAAAATGGAACTAGTACGGGGAGAGTGGCGGAGACTTGAGATTTCCCAAGGGAACCATGAGCCAATACGATAAATGGTCGCGCACGCAAACAGCACCGTCAAGATCAAACCCAAGACGGTGAAAAATATTAGCACTACTAGTGCAAGCACTAGTGAGATCAAACGGGAGAGTCATGAGAGAAAAGAAAGTAAAATATTAATGGTGGGAGGGATGCCTAGCAGTCCGAGATATCTCGGACTAGCTAGGCATCAGAAAATAGTGCCCCAAGGGGCTCACCACAGAAAAAAGTATGTCAAAAGAAAATCGGAGCTAAGGGGGCTCAAAATTAAGACTACCGGAGGCAAAATGGAGTCCCCATGAGCATGGGGGCTTCATCATTGTGATCTGAGATATAACGGCCAACTGCTGGATCTGAATCTGACCACAAATGAAGATCCATGACCTATAAAATGACTCAACAACCACTTGACACTTGCCGAATCGGAAATAAAAAAAAAGAAAAGAAAAATCAGAGAAAATGGAGGGAGAGTGAGACAAAAGGGGATAAAAGGGAGGAATGAGGTGGATGACCAGTTGGGACTGACAATATAGGGACTGACAAGTCCTAGGTTGGATATTCCAAATTTCATGGAGGAAAATCTGGAGCTAGAGATATGGCTCTAAGGACATTATCTCTCAAATATCCCGGATAAAGTAAAGAGAGAAAAAGAAAAATGAGCATTGAGGTGTCACTCACAACGGACAATTATGAAATAATACCAAAAATTAAAATAAAAACAAGGAAAAAAAAAAAAAAAAAAAAAAAAAAAGTGCATCCAACCAAAATTTGAGATAGATACACTTAAAATATGAGGAGTCAGAGCCCTAAGGGCTCTAACTTGCATCAAGGCCTCTAACCTTTATCTCGGACAAGATCTAACCCTAGGAATTGATCAAAGGACGAGATCACAACTCAAAAGTAAACACTCTTGAGGTATGTTGTGCTTAGAGCCTTGAGAAGCACTTTGGAGCTCCCATAACCTTTTGTGGGAGTCCCAAAGGTTGCTCTTGAAAGGGAAGACAACCTATATAAGAGAGGGAGGCTGCAGCTCAAGTCATACTTGCTCCCTACGTCCAAGTGCTGCCCAAAAGGCTAGTGGACGTGCCTTTAAGGTCGAGGGAGCAAGGAGAGGTCTTGGGAGTACCTCGGAACATTTAGGACACATAAGAGGGGCCCGTGGGCTGCCCAAGGTGTGGTGGGCCGCCTACGTAAGGAAGGAAGGTTGACCGCCCCACTCACATCTGATTGAGACGATTAGACATGGCCAAAGTGTCGCCGGTAAACCCCTAGGCCAAACCGGATTGCAAAAGGGGTGTTGTAGTACTACTTTAGAGAGTGTAGGTAGGGTGGAGGCTAGGAATAAAAACTCAAGAGGCTGGTGAGAGGGGCACCGGCCTAAGGAGGGGCTCCGACATGCCTCCTTGGCTCTAAAGGTAGTTGAGAGGTTCATTGAGTCCCCTTAGCCTCCTAGAGGAAAGAACTTCATTGCCCTAAAGGTAGGAGGCCGACCATAGCCAAAGGAGGGAACATTCCGAGGAGGAGGAGGAGGGTTTAAGGAAGAAGGGAGCCATAGCTAGAAGACAAGTGTGCAAAGAGAGGGGAGGACTCCATAGCCTTAGTGAAGGGAGTTTGCCATAGCTTGGGGAGATTGAGAGAGGAAGGAGAAGAAAGTTTGAGGAAAAAGAGAGTCATAGCTAAGTAAGGAGGAGGAAGTTTCATCAAGATTGACCTTCAACGCCAAGAGAAGAAAGGAGAGGTGAGTGGGAACAAGGAGGAGAAACTTCTTCTTTTTCTTCTTCTTCTTCTTCTCTTCTTCTTTTTCTTCTTCTTCTTCTTCTTCTTCTCCTTCTTCTTCCTCTTTTTTTTTTTTTNTTTCTTCTTCTTCTTCTTCTCTTCTTCTTTTTCTTCTTCTTCTTCTTCTTCTTCTCCTTCTTCTTCCTCTTTTTTTTTTTTTTTTTTTTTTTTTTTTTTTTTTTTTTTTTTTTTTTTTTTTTTTCTTTTTTTTTTTTCTTTTTTTTTTTTTTTTTTTTTTTTTTTTTTTTCTTCTTCTTCTTCATCATCTTCTTCTCCTTCTTCTTTTTCCTCTTCTTCTTCTTCTTCTTCTTCTTTTTCTTCTTCTTTTTCGTCTTTTTTTTCTTCTTCTTCCCTTTTTGTCCCTTTATTGCCTACTCTTCATCTCTTTTCCTTCTTCTCCTCCTTCCTCATCATCTTCTAATCCTCCTTCAAGGGAAGTAGAAAGTAGCTCCTCCATTGGTAGTGTCTCCATGGTGTGCCGGTTCTTCTCTAGTTGCTCCATAGCTCATGTGTGTGTGAGTGATAGTCTCATTTGTGCAAGTTCAGCCCTTTCCCTACCTTGTCATGTGCCGGTTCTTCTCTAGTTGCCCTGTAGCTCATGTGTGTATGAGTGGTAGTCTCATTTGCGGAAGTTCAGTCCTTTCCCTACCTTGTGATGTGCCGGTTCTTCTCTAGTTGCCCCATAGCTCATGAGTGTGTGAATCGTAGTCTCATTTGTGCAAGTTCAGTCATTTCCCTACCTTGTGATGTGTCAGTTCTTCTCTAGTCGCTCCATAACTCATGTGTGAAAATTTTTAGTTGTCTCATAGTGCAAGTTCAATCCTTTCCCTACCCTGTGATGTGCCAGTTCTTCTCTAGTCGCTCCATAGCTCATGTGTGAAAGTTTTTAGTAGTTTCATAGTGCAAATCAATCTTTCCCTACTTTTTGATGTGCCGGTTCTTCTCTAGTTGCTCCACAGCTCGTGTGTGTGTAGTAGTAGTCTTATAGTGCAAGTTCATGTTTTTCCCTACTTTGTGATGTGTCGGTTCTTCTCTAGTTCCTCCATAGCTCATGTGTGTATGAGTGGTAGTCCCATTTGTGCAAGTTGAGTCTTTTCCCTACTTTGTGATGTGTCGGTTCTTCTCTAGTTGCTCCATAGCTCATGTGTGTGTGTGTGTGTGTAGTAGTCTCATGGTGCAAGTTCAGTCTTTTTCCTGCTTCGTGATTTGTCGGTTCTTCTTTAGTTGCTCTATAGCTCATGTGTGTGTGAGTGGTAGTCTCATTTGTGCAAAGTTCAGTCTTTTCCCTGCCTTGTGATGTGTCGGTCCTTCTCCAGTTGCTCCATAACTCATGTGTGTGTGAGTGGTAGTCTCATTTGTGCAAGTTCAGTTTTTTCCCTACCTTGTGATGTGCCGGTTCTTCTGTAGTTGCTCCATAGCTCATGTGTGTGTGAGTGGTAGTCTCATTTGTGCAAGTTCAGTCTTTTCCCTACTTTGTGATGTGCCGGTTCTTTTCTAGTTGCTTCATAACTCATGTGTGTGTGTTTAGTAGTCTCATAGTGCAAGTGCAGTTTTTTCCCTACTTTGTGATGTGTTGGTTCTTCTCTAGTTGCTCCATAACTCATGTGTGTGTGTGTAGTAGTCTCATAGTGCAAGTGCAGTCTTTTCCCTACTTTGTGATGTGCTGGTTCTTCTCTAGTTGCTCCATACCTCATGTGTGTGTATGTAGTAGTCTCATAGTACAAGTTCAGTCTTTTCCCTACTTTGTGATGTGTCGGTTCTTCTCTAGTTGCTCCATAGCTCATGTGTGTGTGAGTGGTAGTCTCATTTGTGCAAGTTCAGTCTTTTCCTTACTTTGTGATGTGTCAGTTCTTCTCTAGTTGCTTCATAGCTCATACATGTATGTGTTGCAGTCTCATTAGTGCAAGTTCAGTCTTTTTCCACTTTGTGATGTACCGGTTCTTCTCCAGTTGTTCCGTGAGTGAGGTATGTGTGTGTTGTAGGTCTTTTGCTGCAATTCAGTCTTTCCTTCACTTAGTGATGTGGCGGTTGTCTCCTAAATGTTCCGTGACTCATGTGTGTGCATGCTGTGGATCTTTTGCTGCAGTTCGGTCTTTCCTTCACTTAGTAATGTGACGGCTGCTTCTTAGCTGTTCCGTGACTTGTGAGTGTGTGTGTTGTGGGTTCTTTTGTTGTTGTTCATTCTTTCCTTCATTTAGTAATATGACGGTTGCTTCCTAGCTGTTCCGTGATTTATGTATGTATGTGTTGTAGGTCTTTTGCTGTAGTTCAGTCTTTCCTTCACTTAGTGATGTGGCGATTGTCTCCTAATTGTTCTGTGATTCGTGTGTGTATGTGTGTTGTGGGTTCTTTGTTGCAGTTCAGTCTCTTCTCCACTTAGTGATGTGGCAGTTGTTTCCAAGATGTTTTGTGACTCATGTATGTGTGTGTTAGGTTCGTTGCTGCATTTCAGTATTCTCTTCGCCTGGTGATGTGGCGGTTCCTTCATAGTTGTTCCGTGATTTATGTATTTGTGTGTTGTAGGTCCTTTGTTGCAGCTCAGTCTTTTCTTCACTTGGTGATGTGTTGGTTCTTCCTAGTTGCTTCCCTAACTTCACACATGTGCATGCTCTAACCTAAATTGTGCAGTTCAGTCTTCTCTCACTCAATGATGAATCGGTTCAGATCTTGAACAGGGGACAGTAGGTCAAGTAAGGGTAAGGCTTGATTAGGATTAGGGAGTTCTTTCTCTCTCTCTCTCTCTCTCTCTCTCTCTCTCTCTCTCTCTCTCTCTCTCTCTCTCTCTCTCTC
>BFEA01000729.1:578023-589956 GCA_003427395.1 Chara braunii | reverse complement strand
CTCTCTCTCTCTCTCTCTCTCTCTCTCTCTCTCTCTCTCTCTCTCTCTCTCTCTCATGCTTCGGCCCCCTCAACCTTCTTCCCTTCCACCACTTGGCATATAACTAACCCTTCACCACTCACTTGTTACATTGTCAGGGAACGAACGGTGAAAATAATTTGTCCTCACTTTGCGGAGAAAGTGGGCAAGGGAAGGGTTGTCGGTTCCTTGTGCCGCCGAGAAGGAAAAGGAAAAGACACGTGAGTAATTGAGAGGAGTCAAGTCCGAGAAAAATTACTAGACCCAGCTGATATTTAAAGCAAGGTCAGTTTGACTCAACCATTTCCCCGACTGCATGACTATGAGAAGAGGATGGACTGATTGAACAAAGGAAGAAAAATAAAGAAGAAGCCAAAGAAAAAGAAAGTTAGGCATGCGGGAAGGGCTATGTGTTGACCCCAATGGCGGATTGTATCGGTCTTTGCCTTTGTGTGGGATTGCGCAGGTGAGTAAAGCCTTGGGATGCCTTAAGCGGGACCGGACCGGGAGAAACCGGGCGGCAAAGAAAAAGGGAAGAGGGGGCAAAGGGACTACAGGACCCTTAGTGTAAAATCGACCCATGAAAGAGACCTTTGTGCATGAGATTTAGAGGGTGAATGAAAGAAAGGAGTGAGACTTTTGCTGATTGGAATGTGAGGTAGCCTGTGCATGCATATGAAGGCCCCGAAAAGATTAAGGGGCTTGCTCCCATAACGATGGATGGAATATATATGACACGAGGAGTGCGTAGCGGCGAAGGGAAGACAACATTGTCACACCCCGATGACGTCATAGGATCGTTGAGTTTAAGGATGGCCTAAGGATGACGCTTAGCCTGCGCACAAAAGAAAAGAAGCTCTTAAAGAACCCATGGACTGCCTGTGTATGGGAAGAAGCATTTGCTTGAGAACATAACCAAGAAAGAAAAAAAAAAATCAGCGTTTGCGGAATGACCAGCGAGACTACCATCCGGCGCGAGGGTTGAGCTACATCCCCAATGTCAAAGCTCTCTCGCTCGATGACCCACCCCCATCCATCTCAAAGCACTAGGTGGGGGTGACCCTGGGACGAACGGCCCTCGCCCTGAGCATGAGCGTGGGCGGGCCGAGCCAACTGGGACCCGCAGTGGGGTCGACCAAAGCTCGAAAGTCTACCGGGGTTTGACCCTACAACGGGAAGGGAAACTTAGATGAGAGGACCTTGGTGCCTTCAGATCCTGAGGGCCCCACAATGGTGGCCAATCATTAAGGTTGGCAGCAACATCGACTGCAGGTGCCGTGATAATCTAAGTGTCCCAACTTTTGTAGCAGCATCAAACCATCTGTAGTGACAGTGGTTCAAATGACGCTTCAACCGGAGTAATACAAGACGCCCGAAGATCAGCAACCCGCAGTTTCGTAGCGGGAGCAACTAACTTGAAGTCGCATGAACAGCACTCCGCTGAGAGGGTCAGTAGTAAGAACTTTTGGCACCCAACAACAATACCAAGCAGCCGCAACTTGAAACAACATCACCAACCTAAAGGACACAGGCTATGTCCTGCCTGAATACACAGATCGGAGCTCCAACTGCACATGTTGGGTATGGCTGCAGCAATAATAAATGGCCCCTGCAGCAACTCGGTGACCAGCGACCCCTGGCAGTTATAGCCTCAGGGTACGCAACAACGTCTTCTGAACGCACAACGTTGGCACCTGAAAGTACGGCGGGGAAAGTACCTTGGGAATATAATCAGTAACAAGAATATCTTCAACACCAATACCGCTCTCTATGATAAAAAACACAGTTTGTGGCATGGATTGCGGTGATGAATAAGAAACAGCAACCGACCGCCAGTTGTCCCCGTTTGAAATACCAACTCAGAAGTGCAGCAGGTCAACAACCCAGAAGTACAGTAACCTCTGTTGCGTCACCCAGTAGCCAAGCAGCGGCCCTGTTATGCTGCAATAATGCTCAATAGTGGAACACAAGGATCAACCGCAGGTTCCACAGACATAGCGATACGCGGCAATGCACAGCAAGGTCAATGCAAACTCAACAAAGTTTGTTGTCAACTCAATTGCAGGACGCACCTACACAGCAGGACTTGCTGCTCCTGTACGACAACAATTTGTGGTTGTCAACAATAGTAACCAATGCACATGTACATGTCGCTCATGCAAACCATCGCTAGACCATGTGCGTGGCTCATCCTCTTCTTCTCTACTCTTCCCGACGTCCTGCTTTTACCATGTCTGGTTGTGACCCCCTGTCGGCTATGGTCAGCTCAATGTAGGCCTATATCTGCCTACTCCTATAACTGCACTTTCCTCGGATACTTGGGCATGCTCTACGTATTTAGTCCTTAAATTACCACAGTTATCTGAGCGGAAGAAAAGATCACAAGATAACTAGTCTAATGAACCATTCGCAGTTACACAGTTCAGAGTGCTCCTACGTAATCGAGTCTGTCTCGGTCTATCGAGGCAGGCATATGCCTATTCGTGGGATCGGTTAGGTAGCGGATGCAATGAGCAGTTGTGGTGAGAGACAGCGGAAGAACTCGCAGGCATATCACATCAACCAACGGCTAAGAGATCGCCAAACAATATGATCTCGATGGTGGCAGTCACGATAATGGGTCGTGCTCCTCAACAAACGGCAGTAGCCTACGCCTCGCCACAGTCGGATTTCTCCCGTAGTAAGCAACAATTCTCAAAATGAAAGTTTAGCTCTGGTACTGCGGCCTCAGTGATTCAACTGCTAGCATAGCTGACCGATCACGAAGCACGCAGGTTCGCTACTGCAAATATCGCTTATTTACCCTCCAAATATGCAAAATGAGAACGAATCCTTCGCTAAAACACGAAGAGATACATCGCTGCTTCAACATTCCTCCCTCGTGCAGTCATCAGGTGATTTCTCCCCCCCCCCCTTTGTCATTCTTGTTAGCTCCTTGTCCCTCTGATTCTATTCATTGTACACTCATCTACTCACTTTCTTACTCCCTCCTCTCTCGATCTCTTGTTGAGAGCTAGCTGCCTAACCAATCCTTTGTTGAACATGCACTTGCTTTCATGTCTGTTGCATCCAAAACACGACGGCATATGTCCGAATGATGACGATTTCGATCAGTGAGGACCAACGAATCAATCAGCAGATAGACTTAAGACAGGCTAGGAGAGCATAAACTCTAAAGCCAACAATTTTGAGGCCACCTATGATTGATACATTAAGATCACGGGCGCCCCGGACACATGCGTGATGGTATGACTACCAAACCAGCAACACGATCCTGACGAGGTAAGTGGCTCCGCCCCATGGGTCATGAGATGTGCAGAAAGAGAATGAACCTACCTCTAGACAGGGAAAAATACATTCATAATTATTCTCTCGTTTTCCTATTTACCCTTGTACGCAGGTCATAAATCCCACATCTCCGGAATGGTTTCAGTAAGCCAGATTTTGACTTCATTAATGCGCTCTCATTGCTCAAAACCCCCCATGTAGCCTTTTACTTCATTCAGATTCATCAACAATTGAGCGGGATATGCCTTTTTCCCTCTCTCGCCATGTCCTCCTCGATTGTCTCCGCACACCTTCGTTGTTGACTTCCCGTTACTCCCATTGATCGAATGAGCAGCGATCCGGCCACCAAGGTAAGTCTCCAACCCGCCACTGGCCTAACGCCACCTCCATCGCTCTACTGTGCAGTGCACCTTCCAACGGGTAAGTCTCTTTGCCATTCATGTAAAGTAAAAAAAAAAAAAAAAAAAAAAAATCTCTCGCTAAAAAGTCGGAAGATACGTTCAACTTTTAGAACGTCACATAATTTTACCTCTTCGCGCAACTCCTAGCACTTGTATCACAAGAACTAGCGCCTTACTGCTAAATTCGACAACGCCATCGTACTTATAATAGCCAAAAACCTCAACTTAGCATATTTTCTTGTCCAAATCCATAGAGAAACGACCGAGCTTTGTCATTTCCTTCCCATTCTTTCTCTCTTCTTCTCCTTCTCGATTCTTTCGCGCGTGACTTTTCTTTTCTAGTCCCTATTTCACTAACCCTTTATTTAATCTGACTGCAGATTTGAATCCCCCTGTGCCTAATCCTCTATTTGCCCTCTTCTTGTGCTTGATTCTGTTAAGAGTCGAGTACACTATGGGTTTCCTCCTCGGCTATACCCATTTTCTTCCCTTTTTATCCACGTTGTCGTGCGCGGCGGTCCCACGTCCTGATGGGGAGCGCTGAACCACACGGTCGTGTCAAGCAGGATGTTTTTGTCTGAAAAGAACCAGTCACCACTCCAACCGTGCGCGCGTGCTATACCTTTCACGACACCCTGCGATAGGTCGGGACGTCGTGAGGTACAACTTACCTCTACCCAAGGGGTTGTCACCACCCTTAGGTAGGCGTATCCCTGGTGAGCTACCGGCCGACATGCGAAGGTTTTTACATGCCTTTGTAGAGGTAGGTCGGCTGAGGGCATTTTCTCGATCGTTGTAGCGTAACACGGGGTACGTGCGGTAAAACACCTAAAACTGACTCGTTAGATATTCAGGTCGAATTTTGAGATGGTTGTCTATTTCCGCTTCTGCTCCCAAAACATACTCCTTCTGACCACTATGGTCAAAGTATCAAACAAACCTTGTCACTACCAAGGGCATTCTATTCTACTTAACATATGACTGAACATCAGATAGCATAAAAGTTATATAAGACTGATAATGAATATAGAGGTATTATTGCTGGGAACCCTTCTCACTTTCACAAGTGTTGCGTGTCCAAGACTCGTCAACAGATCAGGTCTAGTTCAATTCCAAAACCACGAACAAAACAGACCTGCACAAAACATCCAAGGACATTTCACATGCCATGCACTAATGGTGTCAACCATCAATCCACACCTCAGACATTGTCCCTCACTTCCCACACGATGTATGGCAACTCTATCTTTCCTGCGGCGTAAGCCCAACCCCCTCACATTTCTTCAAAGGACCCTTGAGAGTGACCGAGACTATTTAGGCAATGAGCACAAGTAACAGTTTTACTGACCACAGGGTTTGACTTTAGATGTGGGTATCAAGTCAAGGGGGAAAAGTTCAATCGGCAACGACCGACCTGTTATCGAGAGATAATAGAAAATTTGAGTCCTCCTTGTAGGACTTCTCCTTCAATTGCAGTAGATCAAAACATGGACCTGCACACACACAGGTCAACAAAGATTCAACACCCCCACTCGATTTCCCACATGTAGATATCTAAGGGTCAAACCCTTAGATCTGGTCTATGAGCTTTGGGATCAACATCCCAAAGTCTAACCCCTTAGCTTCTACCTATCCTACGTCGTATGTCACTCTTCCTCCTTTTGTTCAAGAGGTCTTTTGCCTATGTCCTAAGTTGTCTTAGGGAAACTCACATTTCCCCTACTCTCAGTCCTTGTATTTCTTTTTCCCGTGGATAAGCACACACTTTGGTGCTTATGCAGCAATCTAGCTGAGATCAACTCATGCCAGTAGCGGTTTCTCCCTTAGGAGTTTATCAATGAACTATTGCTACACGGAGCTTCGTCTTTTCTAATTCTTTTTCCCCCCAGTACTTGCCCTTTTATTCGGCTTCTTTCGTGACACCTGGAGTCACTCCCGCTGAAGCACTCCTTTTTTCCTTTCTTTTCTTCTTGTTCGAACATACGCAAGTAGTAGGCTGATTTACCCAGGAATCTTCCACGACTTTATCAATTCCAGACAAAACGGTTAGTCAAAGGAGTAGTCGAGTAGCCCCACGGGAGCACTCAACCACCCTTCAATGTCCATGCAGTCCTCATGCAATCAAGCAGTTCAAGCAATCTAGTGCAAGCGACCGGATAACTCACACGAGAGTATCCCTTTATTAGTTACAACAAGTAGTTGAGAAGGTCTTATCGAAGCACCTCAACACTTGTTTCAAAAACACATTCCAGATCCAGGTATCAATATGAAATTCAAGTTAGCAATAGGTGGTCTTCACGGAAGCCTCCTATTATTCCTTGATTAAAACCTCGCCTATCCTCAAAAGTTAATAGGATGACCCCACGGAAGTCACCCTACTACTTTCTCACAGTCAAACGAGCTAAGATTATGTCAACGGACTCAGACAAACACCAAGTCTTTCTTTTGTTGGAGTATCTTTACCTAACTTGTTAAGGTGAAGCCAAGGAAATAATGGGATGACCCCACGGGAGCCTCTCATATTCTGGCTTAATGTTAAATAGATAGATCGTTAGCATTTATTCATATCATCCATCAGTCACACTCAAACAAGTAGAAGGATTACTCACCCGGGAGTGTCCCTCTACTGCCCAAACACAATCACCTCATTCCTTCCCCCCGTTAGTTGACCTCCAAATCAAACAAGTATTAGGATAACCCTCCCGGGAGTCATCCTACTACCAGTTTGATGCGTAGGGAATCAATCAAAACAACTCTTCGTTGAGTCGTCCTGACCGTTCATCTATTTGGACTATGCATCGTAAATGAGAAAAAGGTATGCCGACTCCTACGGAAAGTCGGAGAGACCGTCCCAGACTTAGGAGTTCATGTACTCACACAGTGAGTACTTTTCCAAGTCTGGTCAGACCATCGATAGGAGAGCCCCACGGGAGACTCCTACTACATTTGTTTTTATTAGTCGTCGAAAATATATACCACACGGGAGTGCAGGATTATCTTCGTAGCATGTAAGGTAATAAGGAAACCGCACGACAATTTTCCTTAATCAACGTTGGAGTTAAACAGACGTTCCATCAAATTGTTACTTTAGTCAGATGAATGGCAGGGTAACTCCACACGGTGAGTACCACATCATCCACCTTAGTTAGCTCATGCAAGCAGTGTGACGACCCCTCGGGAGTCTCCATCACACGACCTTATGTTTCAGAACCAAGCAGACTAGATTCCTTTTTGGTTCTTTCTGGGTTCCTTTCTTTCATCAGACAAGATTCTTACTTCAATCGTATACCCTTTTTCATTTCGATACACTTTAGTCCTGAAGAAAGTTCAAACTGTATCCCACACACCCATACAGACAATTCAGTAGAAGGTTGTGACTTGTATGAGTATACGGGAACAGAATGAAACATGTGTACCTTATGGTTCCCTGCCTCCAGAGTTCCTCCTGAACTCCGGCAGAGTTTCCGCAATCGCCCTGTTATATGTTCAGTCTATGCAATTGACTGTCTGATCGATTTGATCACTCCTTTTCCACAGAGTAGACTTTTACTTCAATGCAGTCATATCAATCCAGAAAGTTGTGAAAACTAAGGAAGTGAGGGGATTAGATTAAGGGAGAATCGGAGAAGGATGAAGGAGGTAGGTGCCGCCACACGGTGACGATGCCTCTCTCCTCTCCAGTACACCACTTCTCCTTAAATCTGATCTTCCCCACTTCTCTTGATATCACTCAATCAAGGATCACTTAAGATGATGCATAGCAATGATCATGATCTAGGATCGATACTAAAGAAAAAGGGATATGAGAGGTTTAGATCAAAGGAGAGTGGAGAAGGATGGAGGAGATAGGCATCGCCACACACTGGCGACGTCTTTCCCTCCTATACCTCATACTTTCCTCATCTCTTACCCATGTTTAGGCAATTGATGGTTCCCAAATAATAATCGAAAAAGAAAAACCAACAATTCGACAAATAATTTCAAAATAATAAATGAAATAATAATAAATGTGATGAGTAATAAAAAAATAATAACAATAGCGGTAGTAATAATAATAGGAATAGTGATGATAATAATAATAATAATAATAATAATAATAATAATAATAATAATGATAATAATAATAATAATAATAATAATAATAATAATAATAATAATAATAAGCACATTAGCAACACTCTCCCATTCCATTTATCAATGAGCAAGTGATCAAATAAAAGGAAATACGTTCTTATTGATGTACCACTTGACAAGACCTTCCGCCTTTCACTTTTCCTACTCCTTTCTTCCCTGACATTCCCCTTCGTTTTAGTCCTCATGCATCCCTTTTCTTTCGCCACACAGCCCTATTTTTTTAGCAACCCGCTCGCTGTCCCGCATGCGTGTCTCAAGGGCCATGTGTGTGTGATTAAACCCCTGAGGGCGCACGCTTGCTGCCCTGTGCATCAGCTTACAAGCCGCGTGGGTGCGCGCTCACGGCTTGGCATACCTGGCCATAGTCTGCTGGCATCTCATTGTCCAGCTGCGTCTCACACCGCTCAGTGCCCATGCATAGATGTGGTTACAATGTTGCGTCCTCAGTGACCTGCGGCCCCTCCTTACTATGCGGGCCTTATGCTATGTGTGCGTCCAGGGCACAACAGCCCGCGTCCCGGGCTCAACTACCTGCTGCAGTTGCTCTTCTTGAAAGAACCCAAGGCTGAGCACAGACTGTACTTAACCAAATTCGCTTGCAACAACTGTCTGACCCTCATATCGGAAAAATGCAGGGGTAAGGGTCCCTTGCGGACATTCAGGCCTGCTTTCTCTTCTTGCGGCACGAGACTTGTTGGAGGCCACAAATCCCTGAAATAATAATAGTAATGATAATAATAATAGTAATAATAATAATAATAGTAATAATAATAATAATAGGAATAAATTTCGAATAATAATAATAATAATAATAATAATAATAATAATAATAATAATAATTAAATTAATAATAATAATAATAATAATAATAATAATAATAATAATAATAACACTAATACCAATGGTTACGTAAGGAAAATGGAAGAACGACATATTTGCAGATTGCAATCTTATTGACAACTAGGAAGTTTGGCATTGTCCTGAAAGCAGTAACGCACTGCCATTTTATCAATGGAGGACTTAGAATACCGCATTCAACTATCAACGAGATCATACTCTTGCCACCATCGATGTACATATTCCAAAGTTCTCACTCCTACTCGGCACTCAGCGCCCATATTACGATCACGCGGCTTACTAGCAACCTACAAATTAACAATGCATACAGTTGACATTAGCAGCAGAACCAAAATACATGAAGATGTCGACCTTGGTAGGCTACTGTCAGGTAAGTCTCTATCTCTACCCCCGTCTCTCTGCGTGAGCGTTTGTCTTTTCGTGTTTGTCTGTCTGTTTGCTTGCCAGCGTCTGTCTGTCCGCTTGTTCATCCGTGTCTAGTTACTTGCGTCAGTCTGCGTGTACCCGTCTCCTATATCTGTCCGTTCCTGTTTTCTCTGTCTGTCTCCCCGTGTGTCTGACCGTGTATTCTGACTGTACTTCTGTCTGTTACTATCTGTATGAGTTTGTCTATGTCGTGTAAGGGTTAAGTCGGTAACTAAGATTTATGAACGGTCACAGTCACAATCTGCTACAGTCCGAAAAAGTCAAGACTGTAGCTGCCTCCGCGTCGAAGGGCCCAGTCCACAGACTTCTAAAAGGTCCGGGAGCGGCCCCTCAACCATTGTTCTCAGCAGACTAGAGGCAAGTAGGTAGTGATAAGTCTACCCTTACTGAGTCAGCAATACCAAGTCTCAATCTCGCTTTAGTCCAGTCTGGAAGCATCATGTGGGACCGTGTGTATCGCGGACCGATGGAATGAGGCAGATCAACGAGATACAAAGTATCAATCAAGAGGCAGCGCCGAACCATTATTTCATTCCCGCGGAAACCATGCAGAAGCACTGCCTGAGCGACTGCATTTGTCTCTTCTTGCGTGTGTATGCCCTCTTGTTTGCTTGTCTGTCCTTCTGCATGTGGGTTTGACTGACTGACTATTTCTGTTTTGCCTGCTTGATATGTTTGTGAGCCTATTCCCTGCATGTGTCCGTCACTGCTAGTCCGTCATGCGTGTCTGTGACTGGTCTGCAACGTTGCGTCTGCGGTACCCAGTCCCGATCTCACTTAGTCCAATTTGCGTGTACCAGGTGGGACCGTGTATACTCAGGGGCCCGATAGAAAAAGATTGACCAGCAATGAACAAAAGTACAGACCCAGAGGCAGCGTCCAACCATCACTCATTCGCTGCGTGATCCATGGGGAGGCACCGCTGGAGCGACTGCGTCTGCCTCCACTTGCGTCTGCCCGCCTGTTCATGTCTACTCTTGTCTGTACCAGACCCTGTTCATTTGTTGTCTGGATGTCTGTGTACGCCTGCCTGTTTGTTTGTCTGTTCCTCTGCATGTTTGTCTGTTTGTTGTTTGTCGCTGTTTGTTTGTATGTCCCTCTTAGCTTTCCTCCTTCTTCCTCTCCCCCAATCTTTCCCTCTTTCTCTTTTCCTTCCTCTTCCTCTCCTTGCCCCCTCTTTTCTTCTAAACGGTAAAGGTTAATGAACTTCACACAGCACCTAGTGACAACCCACCGAGACCACCGCAACCCATACACTTCTCCAGACCATTCATTCAGTAGGAGCTACGGACGGTGTATACAAAGTGCAGAGTATAAGGTGACGCCTCACCCTTACCACGCATTCCTCGTTCAAGATTGATGATTACAACAATCACTCCTCGCCAATAAAAATAATAATAATAATAAATAATTAATACATAATAACAGTAACCATGACTATTCTTATGGTCAGGTACCGTCATGTCGGGTAGCGTTGCTTTTAGGGTCGCAACGGCCCGTGGCCACCAGGTAAGTTTTTCTCTCTCTCCCTACCTCTTTCTCTCTGCGTTGGTTTGCCGCTGTCTGTATGTGCCTGTCTGTTCCTGTTTGTGTTTTTGCCTTGTCTGACTGTCTGTGTTTCGTCTGTCTGTCCATATCTGACTGTTTGCCTGTCTGTTATGCCTCTATCTGTTCGTCTTGTCTGTGTTTGACTGTGTTTTGTCTTTCTCCCTTCGTCTTCGTCCTTCTTCCCCTCCTGCTCCTTCGTTGCCATCGTTAGTCGTTCCACGTAGTTAGATGTGCCCCCCGCCCCCATTCCACACGATCCGTCACGATGTGCAGCATATCAAGCTCATGGCAATGGGGGCGACGACAGGCACAAGCTCGTACTTTAACAAGTCGGACTGTATCTTAGCCTGACCTCGCAATAACACCAGTGGACGCGTGGCCAAGTGAGTATTTGCTCTCCCCTCCACTCTTATTTCCCCCTTCTCCTTCTTCCCTTCTTCCCCCTCCTACATCTTCTCCCTCTTCCTTCTTCTTCTACTTCTTCCTCTCCTTCTTCCCTTCTCCTCCTCCTTTGGTTCCTCTGCTTCCTTCTTTCATTTCCCTCGATCGTGCAGAATATTATTCATTGCTGAAATCAAAGTCTGCAAGCAATAATAATACCAATAATAATAATAATATTAATAATAATAATAACAAAAAATATATATAATAATAATAATAAAAACAGTGTGCGGGCCAGGGTGATCCTGTGTATGCGAACAAGGAGAGTTATGTGGGCGCTGAGTCGCAATAGCCATTGGAGTGAACTTGATCCTGGACTGTGTTATCGGTTACCATATCTCTGAGATCTGAGTGGGCGCTTGTCGTCATTTTCGCTGCACACATGTTTGCATGCATGAGAAAAGTGAATGAAAGCGAGTCTGATTTTTACTAATAATAATAATAATGACGATAATAATAATAATAATAATAATAATAATAATAATAATAATAATAATAATAATAATAATAATAATAATAATAATGATAATCCTACCCCTTAAGCGCGGTGGGCCCGTGATGGGGAGGTCGTGTTCCTCTGCGTGCTGGAATCGGCCCAAAGTTTTTATTCGGGCCGACGGATGAAGGTGATCGAGGGAGGGGTGTTGTGAGAGTGGCGCACGTACCGAATTGTTCACAGTGCGCCACTAAACGAGAGAGCGCGCCCACGGGGCCGGGTACACGGCGGGCGTCGATGCGCATTAATATCTGAACGCGCCCGCCGTCGGATATCAAGAAAGTGTTGTTCGTGCTCCGGCCTCCTTTTTTTTTTTTTTTTTT
>BFEA01000729.1:515302-532871 GCA_003427395.1 Chara braunii | reverse complement strand
TTTATTATTATTTTTATTTTTCCTGATTGGCTGAGAGCGCGGGCGGATACAATTCGAGATCGAACCTGCTGATTAAAGGAGAGAGGAGAGTGGCTTGTTGTAGGCCTGGATACATCAGGCCAAGACATGCTTCACTCCCTCCTAAATTAGGACGTTGAGTCTGAACCGGTTCTTCCCATGCCTCATGGCTGCTTACTCCGTGCACTTGAACAGGCAGTGTGAGAGAGAGGGACTGTGCAGCAGAGAGAGAGTGRGAGAGACTGCAGTGAGAAAGRGAAACTGCAGAGAAATAGAGAGAGTGAGACTGTAGCAAGAGAGGAAGACTGCAAAGAGGGAGAAAGAGAGTCTGCGGTGAGAGAGGAAGACTGCAGAGAGTGTGTGTGTGTGTGTGAGAGAGAGAGAGAGAGAAAGAGAGAGAGAGAGAGAGAGAGAGAGAGAGAGAGAGAGAGAGCTATTGTTGTGGGTCGTTCCTTCTACCGAGATCTGATATGATGATGGATGAACGTCGATTACTCTGGGCTGTTGCCACATATCAAAAATCCGTTTTCACAGCCCTCAAGTTGACCGTTGGGATCTCGAATCTGACTCCACTTTCACATCATGAAGGGTGATCTTGCGTTCAGTTATTTGATGCTCAAGCGGTTTCTGAGCCTGGCAAGGGCAACAAGAGAGCGTCGAGTGTGACTACCCTCTGAGCTATGACAGCCTCTGGATGTTGGTTCGCCTGAAAGAGAGGCTGATTGACTGACCATAACTTGCCGTGAATTATTCTTTTGTTTTTTTCAGAAGCAAGGTTGAATCGCAGTCCCCATGAACCATGTAATTGACGAGACTGCTCAAAATCAATGAACAGGACAATGAGGGATTGAGAGTGCYTAACCCTTGTCATCTTCAAAATGGAATGATTGTGTGATTGGAAAAARATTACGATTTGCTGATTGGTCAAGACAAGCATCGATCAACTAAGGGATATAAGAGAACGACCTTGATGAGAGAAAGAGAGTTCGAACTGGCTTGGGAAAACCAGCGGGAATAGGAGATTTATACAACTATACTGGTCAAACGGGAGAAAGAGTGAACACCAAAAGAGAACCTGGTCATGATTGAGCTCCAGGTGCGTGAAGATGCTCGTACAGATGCAAGCACAGGTGTTCGGGAAGGGATGCTGATTGCCGGACCAGTTTCGTGGTGTTCGGTCATTGGCAGATCAGTCGCCTGCGACCTTCTGGCAGATCAGCTTCGAGCTGCTCGTTGGCATATCAGACACCGTCTGTTCATTGACAGATCTGTTCCCAACAGAAGATTGGCAGAACAGACACCCACTGCTCATTGGCAGATATGTTCCCTTCAGAAGATCAGTCACTTGCCGTTCATTGGCAGATCAGTCGCGTGCCATTGTTGCCAGAACAGCTCCGAGCTTCTCATTGGCAGATGAGACACTCGCCGCTCCTTGGGAGAATTGTTCCCCACTATAGTTCAGACACTCATGCTAAAGTGGGGGCGTGACAGGCAGCGCAAACCCCGACACCCTGCTAGTCGCTGAGGACCTCGGACGTGGGCGCGGCGAGTGACAGGCGCCGTTGCCCTTGGCTTCAGCGACAAGCGGGCGCCCCTCCCCGGGTTTTCCTAACACTGGTGCCGCTTACTGCATGGCATTGCACCACAGACTCACCATAGTCACCCATACACAATGGGACACAGACTGTGACATATGCAATTGGATACGGCCTGTGACGAACACAGCAATACACAGAGAAAGATACATACACGTCGAGAGTGAGACAGACAGAGAGAGAGAAATAGAGAAAGAGGGAAGGGAAAACGTACCCGGGCATACACTCGCAGCCTGCACTAGTGGTGACGTTATATACATTGGACTTCACTAGCAAAGAGAGTCTGTTGCATGAACGCGGCAGTAGAAGGAAGGCCCCGATATACGTGTCGGCTGCAGCAAGGGGTAGGCTTTCATTGTCAACTCAATGCAGTATTCGGATTCCGATTGATATAACATCAGTGCGTCACTACTCTCTTGTCCGAGTAAGACTTTTTGGCTTTCAAAGGGGTCTCACCTTTTGCAATCTGTCCTTCCGTTTTCAACATTGCCCTACGTCATTATTATTATTACTATTATTATTCTGGATTTTTTTATTATTATTATTATTATTATTATTATTATTATTATTATTAACTTGTGTCGTTATTGTGATTAGGCATCATACAGGGCCAAAAACAGAGAAGGAGAGTATGGGGCATTGGAGAGGAAGGAGACGCTATCATGGTGTCCACCTCCTCCATCCTCCTCCATCCTTGCCCTTATGCGGTCCTCTCAGATACATGGCTCCTCGACTTATCGATTAGGGTCTGATCCCCGTTGAGTTAACCCTGACCTCAGCTAACCCTAAGAGCCAGCAATCGATTGCATGAGTTGTATATGACCAATGACAGGGCGATTGCGGGAGCTCTGCCAGAGTTCAGACGGAACTCTGGAGGCAGGGAGCAGTGAGGTATGTGTGTCTCAACATAAACCCTAAACCCTAAACCCTAAACCTATAACCTCAGGGGACTGCCTATGACAATACTGAAGGAGTGAATACTTTGAGTCAGGGATCCTTCAGGGCTAAACCCGGGGACAAGAAGGCAAACAATAATGATTGGGTTAAGGAAAGGGAGTATGATTTGTTTGGGGTGTGTCTAACTGATGTTGGTAAACGCAGCGAGAACAAGAAGTGTTGAGTTGATTGTCTCGCAACGTGAATGTTTCTTTTGAGATGTGATGGACAGGGAGAGGGGTGTACTTCAAACAGCATTCCCTCGCCTATAGGTCACCTGACCATGAGATAATGGGTTGGGGGATCATGAGAAATGATGTCGAACTTATGAGTGACAAAGCATTCTGGTATGATGGATTGCCTCAACTAGCCTTATCATAATGACTAACCCATATCTATGCACAAAGAGAGTCCAGGCTAACTCATCTTAGGATCAGCCGGATGGATTTAGGACATGAGGTGCAAGCCCCGTGTGACCCACTTGCATGATCCTAAAGGTTTTCGGATGGTTCAAGGCTGGGACTGGGCATCGATATTTATATATATACTAGGCGATCGAGAGGAGCGAGGCTCTATGAAACCTGCCTCATCGCCATATATCTATCTATATATATACTAGGCGATCGAGAGGAGCGAGGCTCTATGAAACCTGCCTCATCATCATATATCTATTTATATATAAGTATACTAGACGATCGAGAGGAACGAGGCTCTATGAAGTCTGCCTCATCGCCATATTTATATGTATACTAGGCGATCGACAGGAGCGAGGCTCTATGAAGCCTGCCTCATCGCCATATATCTATCTATATATACATATGCTAGACGATCGAGAGAAGCGAGGCTCTATGAAGCCTGCCTCATCGCCATATTTATATGTATACTAGGCGATCGAGAGGAGCGAGGCTCTATGAAGCCTGCCTCATCACCATATATCTATCTATATATACATATATTAGGCGATCGAAAGGAGCGAGGCTCTATGAAGCCTGCCTCATCGCCATATTTATAAGTATACTAGGCGATCGAGAGGAGCGAGGCTCTATGAATCCTGCCTCATCGCCATATCTATATACATATAATAGGCGATTGAGAGGATTGAGACTCTATGAAGCCTACCTCATCGCCATATCTATATACATATACTAGGCGATCGAGAGGAGCGAGGCTAAATGAAGCCTGCCTCATCGCCACATATCTATCTATATGTATACTAGGCGATCGAAAGGGGCGAGACTTTATGAAGCCTGCCTCATCGCCATATGCCTATTTATATATATGTATATTAGGCGATCGAGAGGAGCGAGGCTCTATGAAGCCTGCCTCATCGCCATATATCTATCTATATATGAATACTAGGCGATCGAGAGGAGCGAGACTCTAAGAAGTCTGCCTCATCGCCATGATAACTTATACTCTCCACGCCAGATACCGACAAAAGTTTGAATGTATCTTGATAAATCCACTGCCAGATGCCTGTTTCCATATAACTAATTCAACCCATTGCTAACTCGCTGATTCCAGTGAGGAAGGATAAGTGAGATCTTGACTCAGAGAGGCTTATCACCTTTGAAATTCTGATCTGATCTCTATCACGTGATTCCTTTCTGACTTGAGTGAATGGTATTGCTTATAGTCGCTAAGGACATAGGGTTCATAAAGAGAGGGAAACGAAGTAGGACTGCAAGGACGAAGGGTCGAGGGATCGAGCTTGTTCGTTGCCTTGACCAACCGGGTAGCAGATTGAGTAGGTCGACGGTGAGCACCAAACTCTGAGTCACAAGGCTAGAAGAGATATTCTAGACCCCAACATCGAAGAAAAAGCGTTAAGATTCCTTCGGACTGTGTTGTGTCTACAGGTTCATCACTCTTGGAGAGGACTATGGAAGAAATCCGTAAGGAACTGCAAATTCTGTCATCTCCGGATAACAGGTCGGTATAACTCCGACTCAACTTCCGCATGGCTTGATACCCACACATAAGACAAGACCTAAGAAGAGAACAGATAAATCTTCCTTCTATATCTACACCTAAATTTGTTCAAATCACACTCAAGGGTCTTTGAAAATATGAAGGGCTGAGGTAAAAGGAGTCAGGTTTAGGAAGGAATGTAGTTTTCAAGGTTTTGGGGCGTGAGTAGCTTGCTATGAATGGGTTAAAGGTTGACACTTGTAGCGTATTTTGTGTCTGCATTTGTATGTGTGTATGTGATGTCTTGCATTTGCACAGGTGTTGGACACTTGTACCGTCTTTCTGACTTTGGAATCATCTGGGATATTCGGGCAACGGGACACAGCAATTGTGAAAGTGAGGTCCACTACTCATTCAGCTCCCCTGACTTATATACATATATATATATATATACATATCTGTGAATAAGATCGTAGGTTGTTCGGGGCCTAGAAAGTCATTTGTCCAGGCTCTGTCTTGAGAGAATGGGAGAGTACAAAGGGGTTTGACTCAGGCTTCTCTCTCACATGGTAAACAAAGTAAACATAGAGTCACTGTCATAGTTAGCTAAGCGTGGAAGACTGTCCGAGAAAGTCGACCTGATTAGATAGTCGGTCCGGGGAGTTAGCACCTCGGGGCACGACATACGGGTCAGTCTTAAGGCGTTCTACCGCACGTATGCCTATGCTACGGCGATCGAGAAAATGCCCTCGGCTGGCCTACCTCTGCGATTGCATGTAAAAACCTTCGCACGTGGGTCAATAGCTCAACGGGGATACACCCACCTAAGGGATGGTGACAGCTCCCGCAGGTGGAGGTAATGTTGTACCTCGCGGGATCCCTAACCTGTCGTAGGGAGTCGCAAGAGGTATAGCATGCGCACACGGTCAGAGTTGGTATTGCATAAAGTGACAAAGAAACTCCTGCGTGACACGACCGTGAGGTCCGACACAAAAACTACTTTGCGTCTGGGTGTGGGACTGTCGCGCACGACAACGTTCTTGCCTGTTGCTTACCTGGCCTGATAATATATTTTTTGCCTTGCTTGTGTTGGATTACTGCGTGCATAAGGACGAAGGTCACACATTGTGGCGACAGACAATCCAACTAAAGGGAAGCTTATCACGTGAAGAACAAGCAGCCGACTACGCCTAAGAATGTTCTTACCTCCGTCGTCGTGCGCAGGGGGGTTGACCACTGAGATATCTTATCCGTCTTTGTCGGGTCCGACTTCCTCCCATATGCCCCACAGCGAAATCCCAATATGGTCACCTCCGGAACTGCCAGAATACTCTTTGGTCCGCTAGTTATGATATTGTATACTAGGAGACGGCGGAGTAAGTCCTTGATGTCCTGTAGATGGTCCCACATAAATTTTCGAATTTCTGGCTGGAATTCCGTCTCGTCCTTCTCCTTGGCGYCTTTGATCGGGTTGTCGTCGATGTAGGGTTCACATTTCTCTGGGAACATGTCTCCGACTACGGCGAGCATCCTCCTTTGCGCTTCGACTACTGCGTTTGTAAAGCCCATAGGGGTTACCTGCATCTGCAACTGTCCTACGGGAGTATGCATTGCGGTGTATGGTCTGTCCCAAGCGTCCAATGAGAGTTGGTCGTAGCCTGAATACAAGTATATCAGGGAGTAAATGCTTCGCCTGGCGTGGAATTCTGCCAATATGATGATCACTGCATTCAACTTTTGAAGATTTTGAATCCACCTTAGCGTCTTGTTGGACTTTCGAAAGACGAATCACCTATTTGCATACGGAGACGCGGTGGGCTCTGCGACGAAGGAGTCCATCTTTGCTCTAAGTAGGTCTGTTACTTCCTCCGCTATCCCCAACTCATAGGCTGACCCTTTGTCATTCCAACACTCATGCTCTACTGTGTGGATCCTAACCGGAGGGATTAGCTTCGCGTCTAACCGCCCCTTCTGATGATCACTAAAGGCGAATGCCAGATGAAACTCCTGACACGTTCTCTTGATCAGGAGGGTTTCTTCTTCTGTTAAGAATCCCTCTATTCCTATCTTCATGGTGTCGGCCACCTCATTCGGTATCCGATGTCCTTTCGTCGCTCATTTTTCTCGGATTACTCGAAGAACCTCTTCTTCCTTTTCTATAGCTTCCTCCTTAGATGTCTCTCGCAGTATTGAGACCGACTTACCTTTCTTCCCTACTGGTTTGTACTTTCGAACACTTCCTTCCAAATCTTTCTCCTAAAAAATGAACGGTCGGGATGCCCCTGTTATCTCTGCGACCCACGGTTGAATACTGATTACCTTTCTATTCAGACAATATCCCTTTTGTACTTCCTCTTTAAATTTGGCCAGCGTCCTCGAGTTCACCCCTATTCTGTGATATCTGATAGCTTTGATGAGTTGTAACAAGTCGGGGATTTCGAGTGCGATATTTGATGTCTCCCTCTGCACCTCTTTCAACTTGGGCAGACTGGCTCCATGTTCAACTTTCGATTCTCTTTCCACTACCATGGCCCCTAAGACCTCGTCCTCCTGTCTCCTCTTCTTCTGAGGGCAGCCCCATCTTGATCCATTCCTTCTTGTTGAATGTCTCCTCGATCATGATTTCTACCCTTTCTCTCATTCCCTCCATTCGAGCGAAAGCCCCCTTTCGAGCACTATCTTCGAACGAAGGCGACCATGTCGCTAATTTTTCCTTAGGAGGGCCTCCTCCGATCCCGATGAGTCGGATGAGCTCCCCACGGCCAGTCATTGGGTTCTCTAAATCTACCATGTACATTTCATCATGCAGATGCATCATTATCATTTCTACACTGACGCACCATGGTCTCCCGAGGATTATGTCGTGGCCCATCTCGTCTAATACGGTCATCCGTTCAAATGACCAGATCGACTCTCGGACGCCTGCCTTGACCACACATTTGGTGACGTATCCTGAAAACGGTATCCTACCACTGGCCCTTCAGATGCTCCCCATTACTTCCGTGTTAACCACACAACCGGTAACTGTTCGCGAAGTCTCTCCTTATAAGTGTGATTTTCACTCCTCCATCTACTAGAGCGTCTGTGTGATGTGTCTCAATCTTCACTTTTAACTTTCCTATGGGCAGCACATGGAAACTAAGCTTCGTCCCGGGTGGACCGATCATGACTTCCCCGCCTTCACGGTCTGGTAAACTCAAGTGGATGTCTGCGAAAACCTTTTCTAGATCCTCCAAATCTCTAGGACTCCTTTAAAGGTTAGCGATTTATTGCGGAGTTTCCTCCTCATTTTCCTCTTCCTGTGGTTCCGGATTTTCATCTACCTCTACTCATCGGCGAGTCAATAGTTGTTTAAGCCTTTTGAGCAGTCCGAGGCTTGCTTGCAACATGGTCTGAAAGGATACTGATACCATAGTCCCTAGTAACTTGCTAAGAGTGTCATTGATCTCTAGCATGGTTAGGATCGGGATTTGATACCTAAATTTTTTCTTTGCGACGGTGACCTTGTCCGTAGGCTTCTCTTCCCTAGGCTTTTCATAAACTTTCTCCGGTTCCCCAGTTTCAAGCTCCGTTTGGGCCGCAGTGCCTCCAGCGATCTCCTCCATCACTGTGTCACAGATAATTCTTCTTCCGGATGTTCCTAACCGAGAGTCGCGTTCACCCTATCGCGTCCATCACTTTCTAGGATAAAGTTGACCTGCGCCCTGCGCCCTCGGAGTTGGCCCCAAATGATATCGGCTACCGACTCGGCCTCTACCACTGCTATCTCTAAGTCATTGAGGATGATAACGGCGCGCCGGATCCCTCCAGACGAGTTCCAGTTTACTCGTTCTCCCCGAGGTTCGAATATTTATCCTTTTAGTGATCTGGTGCATCTCCTTTTTATAATATCGTGGTTGAGCTTTAGGCAAGCTCGCACAAAATGTCCAATTGTGGTGCAGTATTGGCAATGCTCATTAGCGGGATCTCTCCGATTGAACCCTCGGTTGACCACTCTTGTTGGGACTACGGCTTCTTGGGGAGGGAGGGAGGACCGGGATACTTGCGCCTGCATTACCATTAGCGCGTTCTCCACCCTCTCTATTTTATTGTCAACTTCGTACACGCGTTCGTGTAGGCTCTCTATCCCCCTTTTTACCTTATCCCCTGTCTTACCGGTTAGATCTATGACTTCTCCTTCGTTAAGCAAGACCAATGACTCTACTACCGTTTTCTCAGCAAGGTCTGTTACCGTACTGAAATCGACATCCCTCGTATTCACAAATTTGCACGTCTGCTGGTAGGCTGACAGGATCTTGTCCTTATCGAACTCGGAGAACTGCCTGACGAAATACTTGCTCATTATTCGGTCCGTTACCCCGGGGATCCTTAGCGCCACCAGGGTAAAGTCTCTCAGGAAGTCATTGTACGTGGCAAAGTTATTCCTTTGTATTGCCGCTAATTCGGCTTTTGTTGCCATATTCTCAACCGCCAGACACTTCCTCATCATCACATTCCGGGTCTCCTTCCAAGACCTGCTCGCGACCACAATAACCATTATGTCTCGTCCTAGGCTCAACGACACATGCTGTCCCTTTGCCTGATTCCGCATCGGCTAGCCTTCCGTTCATCCCGAGGTTCTTCCCGCGGAAGGCCTTCCTCGTTTTCAATCATCATTTTCTCGATCAATCTCGCCTTGTACTGTGCGGTTCTCTTTTCTATCTCTGCTAGTTTGCGCCTTGCGTCCGTGATTCTCATCTTCTTTGATACAGCTCCATCTGAATTTTGTGGGCTCGATCTCTCCTTATTTCTACCCTCTCTGGTTTTATGAGTCCCTTGCTTGCTTCCTCCGGTTTTTCCCGAGCTTTCTTTTGAGGAGATCTCTTTCTTGTTTCCCTTAGTACGATTCGGATTTATCGATTCTCTGTCCTTCTGACCCTCTTCACTTTGTACGCCGCTGCCCCCTATGCCCGGTCCTCCCTCGCTTCTACGATTGTCTGTCTCATCCTTCGTTGTCATATTGCTTAGATCTGCATAAACCAGAGGATTCCCCGGGACACAGGCAACTCGGGACTTTTAGGTTCCATAGGCCCTAGTCCTTTCGGTTTATTCTATTCAAAAAGTAGCCCCCTCCCCATTTTTGTTCTCTGATTGTTTTTCTGAAAAACAGCTCGTAGCCGGCCATGCTTCTCTACTGAGCTAAGCAACAAAACTCAGTTCCTCTTTTGACAATCTCGTTTAGAGTGTTCAAGTTTGTTGTGTCAGGCGAGCAGGAGTTCCGGCTAGGCACTCCGTCGGGAAGGGTCCCCGGTCAGTATTTCTTTATCGTTTTTGATGGGGGGTCTCAACCTTTCTGGTTATGGTAATTAACGTGGATCTATCCCCTCATGGGTTTATTCATAATGCAAGTTCGGCTACTATTACTTTCTAACCGTCGTAGGCGTACCAGTAGTGGGGTTCCTTTTTAGGGATCGAGCACTCGCGGTTAACGACCACCTGAAATTTCATAATGAAACATTATGAAGTGGTCTGAAACCGCTGAAATGGCCTGAAGACACTTCAAGTCATTTCAGAAGTTTCGAGTAGTTTCCAGGATAAGTTTTATGTTTTTTTTGTTTTTTTTTTTGCCTGTTTTTTCAGCCACTTCAGGTCATTTTAGGAATTTCAGGTGGGGACCTGAAACCGCTGAAGTGGCTACCTGAAACCCCTTTCAGAAGCTTTAGCCACTTCAGGTCATTTCAGGAATTTCAGGTGGGGACCTAAAACTGTTGAAGTGGCTGAAGCTTATGAAAGAAAGGGGTTCCAGGTACCCCATCCAAATGGTTCGATGGGGGTACATGAAACCCCTTTCAGAAGCTTCAACCACTTCAGGTCATTTCATGAATTTTAGGTGGGGACCTGAAACCGCTGAAATGGTTGAAACTTCTAAAAAGGGTTTTTAGGAATAGGTTGGGCGTTAAGCGCCAAGTGTGAGAGTGAAGAGACTGGACTCTTGTGTTGATAAGGGGAGAGTATGCTCCCCTTGGCATTGGGTTTCAATACTACAAACCCTTGTTATTATATTAGTAGTGCAATGCTACTCTCTGAACACAATGTGACTATCTGGCTTTCAATAAGATGGTGTAATCTGAGAATTGTCCTCACGCTGTTGCTTATTTCCCTTACATTATTATCATTATTATTGTTATTATTATTATTATTATTATTATTGTTATTATTATTATTTTTATTATTATTATTGTTATTACTGCTGTACAAATTATCCGTGATAGAGGTAGAGGTTGTGAATGGATTGAGAGACAAAACTTGGCACTGCTACATGCGGCATTGGCCGCAACCGATTCGCACTTCAGGAAGAGTTGTTGTAGACATTGACGATATCACGGGGAAAACTGGGTAGGATCTTCCAACTGTAGTCTGGGCGACGAGCGCCATGAAGGAAGACGGTGTTGGTTCCGTGATAGTGATGACGATGAGGTGAAGGCCCACGGGTATTACACTGGTAAGCCAGCGAGTCGCTTGCCTGAGTCAAGAAGCTCGGGCAACCTTCCTAAGGGCGAACCATCAGCTCTCACTGATGACATCCCCGCCCTGAGTACACATCACCGTCATGCATATCGGTTAATTGGTCCAATGAAGCGGCCGGATCGAGGTGACCTCGACGATTGTCATCGGGGGTATTGTGAGAAGTTCGTCGGAACTTACGATTCAGAAGAAGGAGGAGAAGAAGAAGGCAAGGAGGAGAAAGTAGAAAAGGGAGAAGAAGAAGAGGAAAGAAAAAGAAGAAGAAAGAAGAGGAAGGGAAGAAGAGAGAAGAGAGAGAGAGTTGCATACTCGTAAGACACACTCGTAGGTGACGCAGGTTCCCAGAACTGACCAGATAATACAAAGTTGATACTAAATACAGCAGAAGGCTTGAGATACATGGACTGACTCTAACCTGGCTCAGACTGCAATCGAACACTCTCAATCATACATCGGGGGTGTGAAAGCCCTGACCTTGAACATAGACGACAGGCCAAAAGAAGAGAAGGGGGAGAAGTCGAGGGAATGAAAGAGACAGAGAGAGGGAGTAAGGGAGAGAGAGAGAAGAGAGGGAAAGTGAGAAAGAGGGAAGGAAAGTAACGCTCGCCTGGGCCGCAGATATGACATCGTCTCTGCATGAACTATTATTAATTATTATTATTATTTTACTATTCTGATGTATTATTATTATATATACTCTTGCCTGCAACATAGACATACCTGGTGCTTGAAGTGAACGACATTGGCCGGAACCTACCCTTACTTAGGGAAAGTTGTTGACGACACCTGTGGCATTGTAGTATAGGCCAGATAGAATCTGTCGTATGTAGTCCGGGCGCCGGGCGCCAGATGGGATATCAACTCTGGTTCTTCGTTGGTGATGATGAGACTATATCAGCATTGTCAATTATGAACTCTGGTGTCTTCTTATTTTATGAAACTCGTGATGCAACTTTGTTGTTGGTTCAAGGTCACGACTATCTGATCTCGTGTATTTTATGTTGTTTGATTGTAGAAGGTTGTTATTGTTCATCTTCCTGGATTACTACTGATTATTATTATTATTATTATTATTATTATTATTATTTTATTATTATTTTATTATTATTATTATTATTATTATTATTATTATTATTATTATTATTATTATTATTATTATTGAGCACTCAAACCCGCTTTCATTCACATTTTTTCATGCATGTAAACAGTGGTGCAGCAAACTGGCGACATGCGCCCACTCAAAACTCTGAGATATGGGATCTCAGATACGAGTTCACTATCGATGACAATGGCAACTCAGCGCCCCAAACCATTCTGTTCGCATACACTGGATCACCCAGAATACCACACACACAACACCCTCGCAACTTGGACAGACACGCACAACTACACTACATCTACACGGAGCCACGACTAAAAGACAGACAAAACCGACAGACAAACAAACATACTGGACAGACAGACGGATTGGATAAACAGACATGGACTATGACACAGATACACAGTCACGCAACGATGGTCACTCTATGGCATGCAAAACACATTCTCACACTGGCATAGACACTGCGACACTGACACAGACACACACACCCGATGACACAGATACACAGTGACACACACACCCTACTAATCCTATAACTTCGGCTATGGCTAAGCTCCTTCTCGCCCGCTTCTTCTTCGGACTCGCTGCAGACCACCTCGCACAAGTCGCTGTGGCAACGCTTCCGCAGGGTCCACGCAAGAATGAATGAATGACTGAGCGCTGCTTCAGTTGGCGCTGGCCTGCCCTGTCTCCGCCAGGCCCTTGGTGTGGACAAGTCCCATGTGGTACTTGTTGGACCGGACTAGGACTGACCAGGCCGTACCACTGACTGTATAAGGACGTACTGCCGTCTTACCGCTATCATACTACAGACGCGCTGCAGTGAGTTCACCACTTGCCCACCTGACCGGCTTCTAGAGGGACTACAACTATGACTTCTGAAACTCAATAAGACTTCTATTTGACAAGTCTACAGATCGAACCCCTACTACCTATAGACTCTACAACAGTCTACCAACTGTTACAAATACAGAGGTCGCGGGCTCAACACTTAGGGCCAGCACGAAGACTGTACACGGGTAGGGTGCTGACCAGGGGTCGAACCCTGGATCTGCATTGGCTACTGTAGACAGGCGGATACGGTTTCATTATTATTTTGTTCGTAATGCCTTGATGACATGTTGTGGCCTTGACGGGTGAACGCAGTAGGAAAGAATGAGTGAAAGAGATGGGCGAATAAAACTTAGATGTTCCGCACCCACAAGCCGACGAAGGCAACAAATAGATATGTGTGAGAATGAAAGTACGATCTGCAAAAGAAAGATTATAGGGGAAGATGCGTTGGAATGAAAAGTGGGGGAATAAAGAAGGAAGGGTGAGAGAGGGAGAAAGAGGAGGGAGGGGGAGTTCTTCTTCTTCCTTCTAAATCCACCATCTCTTCCCTACCCTCTCGCTACCTGATTTCTCAATATCTGCGGATTATGGGAGAGAAAGGGGCTTGTGACTTAAGACTTGACGACATGTGGAACCGGACGCATTGTTGGGGTTCAGACATTCGACGAGGGATTATTGGGAGTTGTACCGAAGACTAGGTGTGGGCGACGTTCCCGTCTCCCTTCACCTCATTCGTCTGATCCTCCGTCTCTTCGTCTGTGTATGATTGAACCTGGCACATTCTCTTGTGTTTGGCGCCAGGTTTCTCCCACCTAGCGACGATGATGGTGAACGATGGATCTGTATTACAACATTGGTTGGATGGATCACTGATATCTTAGCGTTCGGCTGCGCTACGTTGTACTGTGCTAAAGAGGTCGGGTCTTGTACTGTTTGCGCCCATTACGGTATCGCACAGTTCGGTATCCCTCCTCTTCTCACGTGTGTATGTATCCCGAGGCGTCATGACAACCCAAGACAAGTCCGGACTTGCATCGGAAGTCTCCAGCTGTGCTCCGAAGTATCGTTTTGCATGTACCAGGGTGAACATTGTTTGCTGAAGATTGCATTGTCCCTCTTAATCCTTTCGACACTCTGCAGATCCTTGCCTCCTCATACAGTGCTCAACTGGGCATGAACGGACAGACACAGACAGTCGCAAGGAGATACGGACAGGCTCAGACAGACAGATATGGCGGACAATGACAAAAATACACAAACAGACACAGTCATAGAGACTGAGGCAGCGACAGACGGTCGGACACGGTCGTAGAGACTGAGGCAGCAACAGGCAGGCAGTGCAGAACTTCTGAACTTTCAATACGGTTTTTTTTTTTTTTTTTTTTTTGAATCTGTCATTTAGCTTTGGAACATTATTACTATTATTATTATTATTGATATTACTATTATTATTATTATTATTATTATTATTATTATTATTATTATTATTATTATTATTACTACTACTATTATTATTACTATTGTGATTAGACTCGGCCTCGTCGATACTCAATATGCGTACGAATAGGCGCCAATCACGTTGGCGCAGTGGCGCCACAGGGCGACTATACAGGTGCAGAAAAAGACAGAGGCAGACAGACGACCGACAGTTGCTATAGGCAAGAAGCAGCCTGAGCCTCACCAATTGCTCACTTGCCTCTAATCTGCTGAGAGTGGCGTTGAAGGGCCACTTTCGGACCTTCCGAAAGACTAAGAACTCGGTCCTCCTATGCTGTAGTAGTTACGGCCTTGACCCTTTGAGACTGTAGTAGCCTCAACCTTGAGTTTTGGGACTATAGCGACTAAACCCTGGCCTTTCCGCAATCCTACAGCAATGACCCAGCTACATACTTAACATTTGTGACAGACCTACAGTTCAAGACCCGACAACCACTCTACCTACAGCGATCAACCAGACAACTCTCGGAATACAGATCGCAGATTCTAACACATATGGGTCGGATGGTACTATGCATAGAGAGGGAGAGGGTTTTTGGGTAGAGTAGGCTCCCCTTGACAAAATGGAGTTAATAATTGGTTCTCTATTGATAAAAAATCAAGTATGATTCTACTTTTCGACAATGTTGGACCCCTTTGCTTTCAATATGATTTGCAGTTTAGAGTCTGTCATTCCGCATCGTCTACTCTACCTATGTTATTGTTAGTATTTTTACTATCGTTATTATTATTATTATTGATATGCATTATTATTATTATTATTATTATTATTATTATTATTATTATTATTATTACTACTATTATTACTATTATTATTGTTATTTTTATTATCACCATACTTAAGGCGCAGCGGGCCTTGTGCCGTCGTGGGTAAAGGCGGACCTGTATATTCACTAAGGACCCTCATTTCAACACCTTCCAATATGAGTTTCAGACGGTTGTTGCACGCAAGCTGGTTGAAATGCAGTAGGGAAAGGGTGCAGTTGCACTAGATAGCTGAGCCAAGGACGTGGGTTGTTGCGCCCTGGGTACGTGCGGCGAAAGCCAGCATGATGATAAAGGCGGCAGACCGCTAAGAACGCAGCAATGTCATTGCATCCGCAAACAAGCATTGAGTGGCATGGGTCTTGGCCGGACAGCAGGAAGCTGACGGGCTACAGCTAGGTATGAAGAGACCTCAGACGTACGTCTGCTTGATCTTGTAGACATGCAGGCGGGAAGGCGAGCTCGCTAAGACCTAGGGCCGTGTGGCGAGATTGGCATGAGTAAATAAGACACATAAAAAGGGGAAACCTGAAAAGGGGAAGGATGAAAGAGGAAGAAAGGAGTGAGAGTGAGAAAGGAGCGAAAGGGAAAAAAAGAAAGCGAAAGAAAAAGTGTTCTGTCAAATGGAACATCCACAAAGAACATGTCTTTTTTAGGTTGATATGGTATCGTTATTATTATTATTATCATTACTATTATTAGTGTCATTATTAATATTATTGCTTTGATATTATTGTTATTCTTTTACTTTTGTTATTATCAAATAATGTCATTGTTATTTGCTTATTGTTACCGCTACTTCTACTACTTACCATTGCTATCATTGGGCAGCATACGGGGACAAAGATGAAGTGAAAGTATGGGGAGTTGGAAAGGAAGGTGATACTATCTCCTTGTGATGGTGCCTGCCTCCTCCATCCTCTTAATTTTTTTCTTTTATTCGGCCCTATCAGGTATCTATCTTTTCAATTATATTTCCCTGATGATGTGTTCTCATTTTGGTGCAGACAACAAATTACATAAATCATACACAACCGATAACAGGGCGATTGCGGGAGCTCCGCCGGAGTTCAGGCGGAACTCTGGAGGCAGGGAACCATGAGGTACGCGCGCGCTTTAACCTAAACCCTAAACCTAAAACCTCAGGGGACTACCTATGACAATATTGATAAAGAGATTACTTTGAGTCAGGGGTTTTTCAGGGCTAAAACTAAGGACGAAAGGCAAACAATAATGCTTGAATAAGGGAAGAAAGCATGATCTGACAGGGTGTGTCTAACTAATGTTGGTAAACGTAGCGAGAACGAGATATGTCGAGTCACTGTCTCGCTACGTGAATGTTTCTTTGAGAAGTGATGGACGGGGAGAGATGAACTTCTGGTAGTCTTCCCTCGCTTATAGGTCACCTGACCGTGAGATTAAGAAATGAGGATTATTAGTGTACTGTCACACTTGTGAGAGATATAACCGTTTTGAAATGATGGATGCCTCAACCAATCTTTTCCTATGACTAACCCACACCCACATACTCCTAAGAGGTCAAAAACTCAGCTAAGGATCAGGCGAATGAATTTAAGCATGAGGTACCAGTCCCGTGTGACCTGCCTGCATGATCTTAAGGGCTTCCGGACAGTTCGAGATTTGGATTGGGCATCAAGTATTAATAATATATAATAGGTGATAAGAGTGAGCGAGGCTCCGAGAAGCCTGCCTTATCACCGTAATATGTATTAGGCGATAAGAGTGAGCGAGGCTCTAAGAAGCCTGCCTTATCGCTATATTAATAATAATATGCTAGGCGATAAAAGGAGCGAGGCTCTAAGAAGCCTGCCTTATCGCCATACTAATAATATATACTAGGCGATAAGAGGAGCGAGGCTCTAAGAAGCCTGCCTTATCACCAGATTAATAATATATAATAGGTGATAAGAGTGAGCGAGGCTCCGGGAGCCTGCCTTATCACCATAATAAAATATACTAGGCGATAAGAGGAGCAAAGCTCTAAAAAGTCTGCCTTATCGCCATATTAATAATTTATACTAGGCGATAAGAGGAGCGAGGCTCTAAGAAGCCTTCCTTATCGCCATATTAATAATATATACTAGGTGATAAGAGTGAGCGAGGCTCCGAGAAACCTGCCTTATCACCATAATAAAATATACTAGGTGATAAGAGGAGCGAGGCTCTAAGAAGCCTGCCTTATCGTCATACCAATAATAATATACTAGCTGATCAGAGTGAGCGAGGCTCTAGGAAGCCTGTCTTATCGCCATATTAATAATAATATACTAGGTGATAAGAGTGAGCGAGACTCTAAGAAGCCTGCCTTATCGCCATATTAATAAAATCTACTGGAGATAAGAGTGAGCGAGGCTCCGAGAAGCCTGCCTTATCACCGTAATATATA
>BFEA01000729.1:488457-510569 GCA_003427395.1 Chara braunii | reverse complement strand
TCTCTCTCTCTCTTTCTCTCTCTCTCTCTCTCTCTCTCTCCCCCCCCCCCTCTCTCTCTCTTGTGTTAGCTCTTAGGCTCATTGATTTGGCTACCTTAGGGCTGCGTTCCCCGCGCCCACGCGGTAGACAATGGACCCACACTGTATCGATTTCGGAATGCTGAAAACTCAAGGAGCGGCCTCTTCGGCCTCATAGGGGCAGCTACTGGTCCTTCGCATGCCCCGCCCCTTGCTAAGCCCCGAAACCTCAAAATGCCCACCCTCCCGAACGACCACCGACGTTGAAATGTCTCAGAGGGGAAAAACGCAACCCTGAAGGGCTGTGAACTCAAGGACCGCTGCCGCCTCGGCCTCCTATGGGCAGCTACCGGTCCTTCGCATGCCCTGCCCCTTACTAAGCCCTCAACTCAAAATTGCCCACCCTCTCGAACGACCACCGACGTTGAAAGTTGAATTGACGTTGAGGGTCTCAAGGGACGTTGAGGGTCTCAAGGGAATAAAACGCAACCCTGACAGCCTGCGAACACACTTGCATTAGGTGCTGCTGTATCAGCATTGGCGTCATGATGAACAGGGAGATGGGTAACGGTGGCGCAGGTCCCCCACTTCGCTGGCGACCGGTCCGGACGAGCCTCACCCTTCCCGTGTAGACTGGTCGGTGTTGTTCTGGACCATCTTCCGTGACCGTGAAAAAGAGACTTCTTCTGAAACTGAAAAAAGGAGGGGGCGAAATTGAGGGCCACCCTTCTGCATATCCGACCCCCTTACCCCTATGTGCACATTCGTCGAGGCCTCGCGGCCAAACGATTTACCTCCCGCTCCAAGCCGGCCGCGGGCCCGTTCGGGAGCAGAGGTTCGGGGCTGCCGCTGACTGACAGCCGTGACCGATCATCTCTTGTCCGAGCCTCGAGAGGGCCTATGTGATGGATCTTCTGGGCCCCGCTTCCCTGTTAATTCATGGAAAAAGCTAACAGTGAGTGTACCGTGTTGGATACGCGGTAGAACCCGTACCAGGGTCGATGAGACGATGAAGAAGGCATTCCCATTGTCCAGTCTGATTGGTGGGGAAGGAGGAAATTATGGTGGTTGTAGTTTCGTTCGTCACAGATCGTTTTCGGCCGCGGTGTATGCGGCAGCAGCTTGCTGATGTGGAGATCGGGGGTTGGATTCGCCGAGCCGACCAACTGACCAACTTGTGGAATAATCTATGACTTCAATGACCCTTCACAGGCCGTAATGATGGGCCTTAGCTGACCAACCCCGAAGGGTGTAAGACTTGCGTGGGCTCCATGGCGTGGATACGGTAGGTTATTATTGAAGTATGCGTCTGCGGAGGCCAAAGATGATGAGGCTTGAAGGTTTAAGCCTATGACATCGGAATCACGCGGTTTGAAGCACATGTCAAACTCATTTGTGGAGGGTGGATGTCCCTTGGCTGTCTGCCGGAGCGCTCAGCCTGCGGTCGAGATGGCTGATCAGGGCTTTTATCGGGGAAAGTGTTGAGGGCTGGAGCTGGCTTCGTTCTTGGGGTGGATCGTGATGCGGTTCTAGTATAACGGCTGCGCTGTACAGTGCCGTGCCGTGTGCACCCTGGAAAGTTCGTTCCCTTTGGGCAGGTTTCAGGGACAGGCTCGTGACGATGATGTCTGCAGTATTTCGCGCACAGCGTGCCACGTGGTAGGGGAAGGAAAAAGGGTGTGGCGAGGGTGGGTAGGCGGTTGGGGACTACCGGTAGGCGAGGAGCGAAAGAAACGGGAGGGAAGATGGAGGTGGTGATGATGGCGAAGGGTGGGTGATAGGGCGTGGGGAGAAATGAGGCGCAGCGGCGATGGGGGATATGCGCCGACAATGAAACGACGCCAGATTAAAGGAGAAAAGACGAACGAGAACGGGCTGCGACGAGCGGGTTTGGAATGTACCCAGGACAGTGGATGAGGGCACAGGTATGATAGAGAGAGAGCTACAAACACCACCATATACATGTGTGTATATTTTCCCTAACTCGAGTGCGGATGACTCGCGCGAGGGCCTCGCACTTCACGCGAACGCGTGCGCGAGCCAGAGCGCAAACGAACGAGCGACCGCCCGAGAGGACGGTGCACCTGCTGCCTGCCTGTACGGATGAGTCTTTGCGTGACAAGGGGGGGGACGGGAGAGTGGCTGGCGGGAAAGAGGGCTAATATACGGTGCGCGGGACAGGGCTTGATTGGTGAAGTGACGTCATTTTGAGGACGACGAAAACACGAACGGTATATAGCTGTTAACGATCAACCGGAAGCGGGTTTGAACGGGGATGGGACGCCGGTCTGGAGCAGCCTAACGGCGTTCGTTTTCCCTAGCAGAGTTTGACTGACCCTCTCCAGGCGCACACACACGCACCGGCGCGTGCGCGCTCGCAGGCGGGCAGGGGGCGGGGGAAAAGAGAGAGAGAGAGAGAGAGAGAGAGAGAGAGAGAGAGAGAGAGAGAGAGAGAGAGAGAGAGAGAGAGAGAGAGAGAGGTCTATGAGTTTGCTGGAAAGGGTGATCTCGTTGGCGCAACGAGGAGGGAGTGGGGACCCGATGGGTGACTGAGTATCCTTGCAGCGGATGTGTCACTGAGGAAGAATCAGGACAGCCGTTGATGGGAAACGTGTGTCACGTGACACCTTGAAGGTCACAGATGTTGTCGTGGTTTCCTCGACGAGAAGCAAGGGTGATGAAGGCGTGTCTGTTGACCGTGTGTGACTTGCTGAGAAGTAAGGGGTGATGAACGTGTCTGTTAACAAATTTTGAAGATTTCTTGGGGAAGGCGGGGTGAGGCGTGCTAGGGTCATCAGCATGTATGTCTCCTCCTCCCTCTGCTTTTCCTCCTCGACCTTTGCGTCCTCCTTGACGCGTGAAATACACAGAGGACATCCCTCCTTTGGTACTTCTCTCTCTTGCAAGGAGATGACGTCTACGGTTTAGCGATGGCTCTTCTTGTGAAGAAAAGGTGTTGCTTCCTGCCCAAGCGCTGGGGGAAAACCCGGTTTTCTTGGGCGGGAAAATTCAGGGTTCGAGAAAGAGGGTGTCATTACCAGAGCCTCTACTTCATCATGTAAACAATCAACCAACCCACCCCCAGGAAAGTAAACGTGCTGTGCTCCAGCTGACTGACGCTGGCATGTGAAGGGATGATGAAATTGGAAGTGGGAGAGAGGATAAGAAAACAAGGTACGAAGATAACTGGCAAAAGGTGCGGACGATGCCACATGTGAAAGGTGTCGTTTCGTTCGGTGAAAAGGTTGTTGGGGGCCGACAGGTGGCAATCGGCGGTGTTTCAGTGGCTGAGTGCTACCTTTGGCCGAGCAGATCACCACCGTCCTTGCCCTGAGTAACCTCCTGCCGCGCGCGCCCGCGCTCCTCTGTGTCTGTGTCTGTGTGTGTGTGTGTGCGCTCAGGGTGGGGGAAACGTGGCATGGACCCAGGAGGAGCTCGCTGTGTGCAATGGCCGGGTGAATGACGGACACAGCATCGAGCAAGATGCGGTCAACCCGCACGCTTTTTGCGTCTTTGGATGCGAAGATAATCAAGAGTTTGAACTCATGGTAAGTGCGAAGTACTACAGTATTTGAACTCATGGTAACTCCGAGGAAGCGTGCGGGCAACGGATTTTTTTTCCGCATATCTGTCGCGGATGTGAAGGTGGCCCTTCTTTTGTCCGTCCGTCCCTGCCGCTTTTTTCGCCGAAGACGAATGAAGCCTCTTCCCCCCTCCCCCACCCAATTCTCTCTGACTCTCCTTTCCTCTGCTTCGTTGTCACCTGCTGTGCTTTTCCTCGTTTGCCCTTTCCCACCGTCTGTTCTCTTATCCGCTTCACTGCGCCTGCGCTATTTGTTTGCGACTGCTTCTCCTCCCTGTTTAGCAGTGTGCCTTTGCACGCGGGGAAAGGGTTATTGCTGCGGCCGCACATGACAGGCCACTACGGCTTCACACCCACGCCGATGCGCTCTTGACTGGCGGGGCTTGCGGGGCGGGCATCACGGGAAGAGGGAGGGTGTCACTCGTGTCTTTGTACTGCGACTTCGCCCATGTTTCCCAGATGCCCTGTCCCCCCGTGTCTTCTCGCAGACGCGCTCTCCCTGTTGCGTCGCGATGGTTGCGGCTGTCCCCGAGGGTCCCGCACTTTTCGGACTTCCGGAAGTAGCCGTTCAGCAGATGTACTAGCGAAGCGGGCTGGTCGTAACGGTACGATCCATGGGCTGTTGCGCATCCAAACAGTGGTTCAAACCACGTCTAGATACGGATCAGTATTGGCGCTGGATGTGAGCCCAAGGAGTGCCAAAGGTTGGTTGGGCCGTTTCGGGAATTTATAGATATAGAGCAGACAGTAATAGCATGGGAAGGAGGAGGTTGATGCGACTCAGGGTGGGCGGGCAGGCAAAATGACGAAAGGATGGTTACGCCGAGGAGAGACTGACTGTTGTCGCCCGAGCTATACGTAGTATATCAAATGAAACTCTCCTACATAGGCGTTGTAAAGTACGCGTAATAAAGGAAGCTCGGAAATGCGAAGTCGAAGTACAAGTACTTATTACCCACCTTTCCTGCGCACTTCTGATTGTACGTTATCGTCATCGACATCGAGGACACTCGCACGGTGGACCATTTCTTTTGGTGACTGAACATGGTCGTAAACGCGGTTACATACGTTGGCGATAAATGGGGTAAAGCCACCTCGGTATCTCTGCCGGAAAACCTTTTATCGCATTTACGTATCACTAAGGCATATCGCCGACGTATTTGACCGCGTTTTCGGGTTTGGGGGGTTGAGAGATATTTACCGCTAGATACCAAAACGTTTTTTGGCAACCGTTTGCACATGTGCGGTGTCGCTTCGGGCGTTTTTCTCTTCTTAGTCAAGCTTCCAGCACTCGCGATTGCGCGTGGCTTCCTCCCCCCCCCCCCCCCCCGAGGTGTATTGTGGGAGGGGAAGTTTCACGCACTCCTTTCCTTAGCAGAGCGTGTCCAGCATTGGTGCCTTTTCTTTGGTTTCGATTCGTTTTCCCCGACTTTCTGCTGCCTGACGGCCTTTGTTTTGCTTCCCGCCTGCGTGTGTGTGTGTGTGTTGCTATATCTGAATTTTTTGGAGATGGTGGCCGTGTTTTGGGTGCTGTCTTTCTGTGCTTTTGCTTTCTGAGCCATCGAGGTTCGCCTGCTTTTTTATGAATCCTGCGCATCCTTTGTGGACGAATCGAATTGCTAGCGTTGGTGGCAAAACGGGATTGAAAACGGCGGCCGAGAGGGGGGCGAGGCGGTGCAAGCGGGGGTGATGATGGTGTTTGGGGAGTGATGGCTTTGCCGCTGACGATGTTTGTGTCGTTGCGGGGTGTTGGTTTTCCTTTCTGGCACGGTTATTCGTTAGTCCGGGCCCACGGGATGAGGTCGGAGGACCAAACCCGTCTGCAAGGATTGCAGACGAAGGTGTGTCAGTAAGGCGATCGGTTCTCACGTCAGTCTGGTACGCCTGTAAGTAGCGGGGGGGGGTTGTGGGGGCGTGATGGTGGAGAAAACCTGCGTGCGTTGGGTAGTAGCGCTAGCCCTGCTGTGGAATAAGACAAGCTGTGTACGTTCCTGCTGTCCAGTCTGTCGAGGTTATATCCTCCTGATGAGTCGGTGAAAGTCCGACGAAACAGCCTGTCACAGCGTCATCGTTGGGTTTGCATTGGGTCCCCACAGATGAGTGTGTTGCTATGTTCGCTGTACACAACTCCACACGAAAAAGTCATGAATGTGCCAGACTGTCTCGTCGGGCTTTCACTTACTCATCAGGAGGCTTGATATTTATGTGTGTGTATGTATGGATGCGGTGATGATATCTTACGTAAGCCTGTCCCCATCCATCTGTTTTTTGTTGTTCAAACTCTCCGTCCATCTGATAGGAAGTGCGAGTCCATTAAAAGAAAGTCTATCCATCTAGGCCCCTTTCCTTTTTGTCGCATCCCCTCATATGTATGTGGCTATGTCGGTATCTGTTTGTTGCGCCGTAGGCTGGGCAGCTCTGTCTGACGATATATATATCTAGAGAAGCGTTGGTTGGTTGCGTGTCATCTTTCCACGTTTGTTTGGCGGACTGGAGTGGGTAGGGTCACACGGGGTCACGATGGCAGTGCCATGTTGGGAAGAAGGAGAGGAGAGCGGTTGGGCCGAGCGGGCCGCACGGGCTAGTGCAAGATGAAGTCTTTCGGACTACCCATACCGGAACTGTGTCGACTGAAATCGGCGGTAATCACGGTCAGAAACATCCTGGAAAGTCCGCCTAGTGCAAGTATGGCATTCGTTGTGTATGAATGATTGATTGCAGGCACCTCCTTTTGGATGGCTCTCTTGGCTCAACAACGACTCAGTTGTCTGGTTGTCGTCGTGCATATCGGGTGTGACCTGTCAATAAACTCCCTTGCCTTATGTTTGCCAGCAAAGCGAAGTGCTGTGCTAACAGCAAACCAGGCCGCTGGGGGAAGCGGCGGCAGCCACGGCAGCCACTCTGGTATAAACCCCAAATTGCAGGGCAGTGCAGCAACAGCTACAGATGATGGCAGTGCCGCAGGCAAATTTGGCAGCACACAGCAGCAGCAGCAGCGGCATCATCATCATCATCATCATCATCATCAGCACTGGTGGCGGCAAATTGGAAAGCAGCAGGGCATTAAAAAAAAGGCAGGATCGGCACCATTTTCGATGATTACAACAGGCAGCAACAGACGGGCAGGAGCAAAGGCAAACACTCGGGTTTCATCGGCAAAAGGTACCTCGGTCGTAACATTATGTGGTCTGCGCGTGGAGAAGCAGCCAGCAGCATTAACGACCACAACCACTGCGCGGGGATACGTACGGTGAAACGTTCGAGATGAGGGGCAACGAGCGAACCTGCAGGCGAAGGGAAAGCAGAGAGGTAGCGACTCGACTTAGGCGGTGGCAAACGCAGCCGCCGGATCGATCGCACACCACAGTGGCAAAGTCTGGAAGTCAAAAGCAGGAGTAGCAGCCGCAGCAGCCGCAGCAGCCGCAAAAGCAGCGTTGCTCATGCTGTGTCTTGTCTTGGATGCGAAGCTTGTGATTATCAACTTTATAGTGGGGTAACGACGGAATGAGCGAGGACAGGTTGGGATGTAGCAGCGCCCGTAGACGCAGCAGGAGTAGCGGTGGTTGGCCACATCGTTTCCGACCGATTTCCTGCCCCTTCCAGTCATCCAGGGTATATATGGTACTCTCTAGAGAGGGAGGGACACGCGGTCAGGAGCCGCTTGCGGACAGGCCCTTCCATCAACCAACCACTCCTTGTTTGGAGCCGACGGCTTCTACATGACGTGGGATGTTGGTCCGATTTCTTCGTGGAACGCAATACATATGCGGATGGAGTTGTGACACGGGAGGGCAGGAACTTGTGGTGAAGGCCACGGTCGTTTTCTTGCAGGGTGTTGTTGACTGAAGAGAGCGGTGGTGGCTTTCTCCATGGAACTTGGTAGTTTGCGGGTTCCGTGGATGGAAGCGTTCTAGAGAGAGTTCGGCGCAGAAGGCTGATTTAGTCGAGGGATTTCTGAAAGTTGCGTCGCGGTGAATACGTCAGGGAACTCACTCGCTTGCTCATAAAAATCCAACGAAGTGCCTCCCTGGTTGTGTGTGAAAAGACGTGCTGCCGACACGTCCTCCAATGTCGCAATTGTTGTTGTGTGCTAAGTTTTTGAATCAGGTAAGAAGAGGTTTGGGAACGAGTGCCATTGCAGGAGGAGGCCAAACGTGTCAATTTGTGACATTTGATGGTGATGATGATGATGAGGAGGATGATGCTGTGGAGATGCTTGGATGCATGCAGGCAGGTACTGCATGCGTCACTAAATGCGCCCAATAGTCTCTTTTGCGTGTCGAGGAGCCAAGCCAAATGCCATATCCTACGACTACGGGAGATAGATCGGACGTCGCCTCCCAATTAGAGTCTTTCTTGACNGGAGGGGGGGGCAAGGAAACTGAGTTCCTCCGAAGCTCGCGGAAGTATGAGTTGTTGTGACTGAAGTCAAGGCAAGTAATTGACAGGGAAGAGTTGTATGGGGGATTTTAAAGGTTTATAAGCGCCATTTTCCCGTTGTTTGAGAATGTACGATGCAGCTGCGGCGTGTGTGACCCAGAACGACGGCTCCTGTGAGCCTCACCGCAGAAGAGGAGCAGACAAGCGATCATGGTCGTGATTTCCATACAGTGTAATATTGGAGATGCTAGTAAAGCAAAAAAGGAAACACATCGTTGGTGATCCACGATGGTGAAAGAGGAGAACTACCTCTCTCTCTCGAGGATGAACGTGTGATTGACGAGGGGGTATTTCAGAACGCTTTAGTGTTTTTTGATGATGGGTTGCTTGCTTCTTCGATCTCAACTGGCGGAGAAAGGAGGTTGGGGAAGCGAGGCGGGTTCATGGTTCCTGAAAGGATCATTTGCAGCAAAACTGATTTTTTTGATATAAGGTCTTGCAAAAAAATACGCCGGCATGCGCTCTGTGTTGCCATCCGGGGTGCGCCTGGATACACGGAGTACCTACCTACGGGAACCCTCGGTGATAAAACATGGTCGACTGCCATTTGGAACTTGAGACTTTGGAAAAGTTGCCATGGGAAAGGGAAGAACGTGGCCTGGGTGGACTGTCGGAAATTCCCAGGTCTAAAATCAGGGAGATCGTACTGTACTCTTTTCGGAAGCTGCAAAGGAAGGTAGAAACGGAGGGCGCCGCTGATGTGCTTACATATTGTAAAAGAGGCCCTTTATATGAGACAGGTTACAGGGCAGCAGGAAGAAGAGGTTGGACATGGCAGGTGAATGAGGGAGGAGGAAGCGGGTTGGAAAGAGGAGGACGGGGATGGCGAGAAGGATGGACAGGAGCATGGTTGTCGGACAGGTAAGGCATGAATCGGAGGAAGGTTGGTCTGAAGTCTTGGTTGTGCAGCAGCGGAGGAGTGGGAGTATGGTGCCAGGAAGGGGGGGTGTTGGGAACAGGTGCGGGTGGCATTAGCCGTGGAGGATCAGCTGCCTGAGTACAGGTTTTGTTTGTTGCATGTAAGAACAGGCTCGACGGGTGGGTGGAACAGGTGCAGGAAGTGGACGTGGAAGCAGATGGTAAATGTGGAAAAAACGGAACAGGTGTAACTGGTGGACAATATTGGGAACTGGTGGGATGGTTGAGGGTTGTCCGGGAGGATAAGGGATCAGAGGTGGACAAGGTTGCAGGAGGTGGAACAGGCGGAGAAGGTGGAGCAGGTGGAAAATGGGAAACAGGTGTGGTAGGTGGAAATGGGCGAACGGGAGGAGCAAATGCTTGGGGTGAAACAGAAGGAGAAAGGGGGGGGGGGGCGCTAATGAGAACTGGTGCGATAGTTGGGGGCTTGAAGGGAGGATCAGGAGGNCTGGTGCGATAGTTGGGGGCTTGAAGGGAGGATCAGGAGGTGGAGGAAGCTGCAGGAGGTGGAACAGGTCGAAATGCTGAAACGGGTGTGAAATGATGAAACGGGTGTGGGGGTAGGTGGAATTGGTTGAACCGGCGGAACAGATGCTGGAGATGGAACAGGTGGTTAGGGGGACTACTGAGAACCGGTGCAGCAAGTCGAACTGGTGCAGAGATGGAACAGGTGAAACAGGTGGAGCAAGAGGAACAGTTGGTGGAATAAACCGTTTTGTAGGACAAACAGATGGGATAGCGGGAACAGGTACAACCCACGGCAGACGTGGAACATTTGCAGCAGGTGGTACAGTGGGTGGGAAAAACTGGAGCGCTTGGAAGACGTGGAGGATATCGAGCTGGTGGAACGTGTGTTCTGTTGCGGCAGCAGGTGAGGGGCCGGCGGATTAGAGGCTGTGCTGCAAAAGCAGGCGGTATAACGGAAGCAGCTGGCACGCAGCAGGAGGTGCGAGCTCGAAAGCAGGTGCAGCAGCAGAATGATATGGAGTTGTGCGCGCCGGTGCGACAGCAGCAGCACGTGGTGGTTCTGTGGGAGTTCCGATTGCAGAGCAGGTGCAGGATTAGGAGGAGCAGTAGGAATGTGTGCAACATATGTGAATTGATATTGGGGGAGGTGGAGGTCGGGCTGCTGCAGGGGGGGTTCAGCAAATGTGGCAGAGGGGGAGGAGGTGCAGGGTCGGGAGCAGGACAAGGCACAGCGTGCCGCATTCTGCACCTGTGCGATATCCTGCATCCTGCACCACAGTAGGAGTTGTGTGCGGCGGAAGAATCGGTCTTGAAGTAGGTGAGGATTTAGTGGAAGCCGGAGTTATGGCGCATGGATTGCGGAGCAGGTGCAGTGGCAGCAGGAGCTGGAGCTTTGGAGCTTTGATTACGGAGCAGGTGCAGCGGCAGCAGGAGCTGGAGCTCTGGAGTCCTGATGTCGGAGGAGGTGTGGTGGCCATGTGTGCGGCAGAAGAATAGGTGGTCTTACTGTAGAAGGTGGCAATTCAGGAGGGGCGGGCAATTCTGCAGCTGTTTTGGAAGTGGCAGCGTGGTGACACTCCCATAGGGTAATTAGCAGGTGGAAGCCTTGCTGCAGGTGCTAATACAGTAGAGGATGCGATGGGAAATGCAGCTGCTGAAGGAACAGAGAGCAGGAGGTAAGTGGCGTGCCTTGAGGACCAAAGTACAGGGAAAGCAGCGGCGCAGCCAGCGTGAGCAGCCATGGGAGCAGTAATGGTGGCAATACGGGGTGGCATTGCAGGAGATACAGTAGCGGCCAGACCGGTATAGCAGCGGAATGAAGCAGGGGCAGAAGCGTTTGTGCGAGCCGTGCTATTGGGGGCATGCACAGCAGCAATGGCAATGGCAATAGCAGCGGCAGTAATATAGCCTAGTTACCAGGTGCAGCCAGGAGGGTGTCCTGATGACAGTGGAGGTGGATGAAGCAGTTTGTCATGCAGAGCAGGAAAAGGAGGGGAGGAGGAGGGGGGGGGGTTGGGGTTGTTGTTGTGATTGATGCAGAGCCGACGTGGCAAGAAGACAAAAGGAAGGTGGTGCTGGTGGTGGTGGATGAGAGGGAGGAGACATTGAGAGGAGACGGTGATATTTGTCCCCTTTACCCCCTTTGATAAGCAAGAAGGCGGGTCTACGGGGGAGGGGCACGATGTGAGTTGATGAAGGAAGGAAGGAAGGTGAAAAGCTGGCCGGGGAGGAGATTTCCTCCACCGCCAGTTGGCAGAATGAAGCTCAAAGGAGTACTGGAGAAGAGGAGAGTGGAGAAGGCATTTCATCTTAGGGCATCGCTCACTGGCCGCCAATGCACACAATGGTATCCCCAGCAGGGAACTCTCTTGCTTCTTTCCTCTTTCCTTTTCGTAGAATGTGGGAATTTGTGCACAGCCATCTTCGGGACCTCTCCAAGCATAGTCTCAATGATTCTGCTTTAGTGTAGCTCGTTTGCCTCTGCCGAGTTTTGAAATCGATAGTCCTGTTGGCCTGTGCCTGCAAGCCTGACTGGTGCTGTCATCCCTTTGCTGCTGCTGCTGCTGCTGCTGCTGCCGCTGCTTCTCCTACTCTTGTCTTTGCCTATGTTGACAGGTTTTGGAAATCGTTCTGCTTGAGAGTTTCTTTTCCGAAAACCACTCGTGCTGTTGCCCCTGAGTGTTTTTGTGTGGGGTTGAGAGGGAGTGTCAAAAGTGGTTGTGTTGGGTAATAGATATGACGCTGGAGGAATGAGAAAAGAAAGGCGAGCGTTGTGCACTGGTGAGCAGCACGTGCACATTCTCGTGTCTAATCCATCACTCACGAAAAAACAGAAGTTCCGTTGGTCTGTAGATTCTTGGCGTGGTGGGTACTGCCACTACGTTGTGCATGGACAGGCAAATACAGACGTTTTGTACAAAAGGTGGTAGCAACTAGCCTTATTGTATCTATATCTGGTTCGATCAGGATTGAAGTTCATTGAACTCGTCAGCTGTATATATGAACAGTGACATGTGTGCACCGTACCACTCAGCCACATGGGGGGCTGGTAAAGGTGTATTAGTTTATGCCCTTTTTGCAAAAGGGCAAGCCTGCTCCCTGCAGTTGGCTTTGTGAAGAGTCCACTGACACTTGTTCATTTTGACCTTCCTGCAATTGCAACTGTTTTTTTTTTTTTTTTTTTTTTTTTTTTTTTTTTTTTTTTTTTTTTTTTTTTTTTTTTTTTTTTTTTTTTTGCATCCCATTGCTGCATTTCTCCTGTTTGAAGTACAGAAGTTCCTTTGGTCTGTATCCCTCTGTACCACTGGCCCACATGCTGCAGACTGTATGCTAGTGTATAGTTAGATGAACTGATCGGACGGTGGGAGCTGCAGCTGTGCGAAAAGGGTGAAGTTGGCTTCAAGCGTTAGAATGCGGTGAGGGAGAGGGAGGGGGATGTAGCCCGCCATCTTGTAAACATAAAACATATCAAAAGAAGAAGAAGAAAGAAAAGGAAGTTGGAGGTGATGTGATCGCTGCATCTTTTGGTTAGAGATGACAGTCTTTAACTGTTAAATAAACAGAAAAAAAAAAAAAAAAAACATAAACAAGGAAGAAGAAGAAAGTTCAAGAAACTGATCATCCACGCTGGAGTGGTGTAATATGATTACTGTTTCTTCTGGTTACGTATTAAGAGCTATCCGCAGCTCCGTGCCTGTAAACATGGACCACGGTCAGGTTCGGCCTTCCAGAGGCGGGCGGCCCGAGGGGAGGGGGAGACACAATTTCAAGTGTCCCCACTTTGGCGATTTGCTGCTCTCATCGCCTTCAGAAAACATAATTGAAAGATGGTTTTCCCTTATGTCGCATCCCCGTGGATGTTCGGTAGATGCCGCGACTTGAGGGAAGATATCACGGGGAAAAACTCAAAAAATGGTTTTGCCTGTTCAGAAAAACAATCCTGGCGCAATTGCAATGCATATTGCTTCTCCCCACGTACGGCTTTTGTAGTGCAGGGGCGGACAAATTTGAGATTGGATTTTGTTTTTGGATGTATCGTCAAAAAACAAGAAGTCTTGCTCAATTATGTTGCATATGGATGCTACGGCCAGGCCCGGCCCCTGCAGCGGGTTGGTAGTGCACGGGTGGGCAAAATCAAGCATTGGGACAAACCGAGGTGCTGGTGGTTTAACCAATAAACGCGGAAAAAAAAACAGAATAAAGAAGAAAGTTCAAGAAGGTAATAACTCTTAACCCTTAGTATTTCCGTAAATGTTACCATTAACCATCCAACGGGGGCTTAGCTGAGTTGTTAAGGCATACCAGTTGCATGCGTTCAAGAGGTCGTGGGCCAGTTCCCATGGGCCTAATGTACGTGCCTAAGACGGCATGCTTGGTGCCGTACCATCCAGACATAGCCCTCTGCCCCCCCAGGGCCGCATTTGGTAGACACGTCGGCTAACAGAGGCTGGGCGAGGGGAAAAAGGGAGTGCAGTGACATCCCACAGTACTTGGCACTAACACTGCCAGTGGTTCTGAGCCAGAAACGCTTGCCCAGTCTCACATCCGGTGATGAGGGGCTGGTGCAGCTTAGCTCCGGCATCGGTGCTCTGTGGCGGAAACCTATACCATGGGTTATGGTGGGTGTTCCCTGGTAGTGTACATGCAGCGGAGAGGTAAGAGAGATGAAGAAATTAAAAAAAAAGGGGAGTGATGATGGGGTTGGCAGTGACGAGATGATCAAGGAATGGAAGAAATGAAGACCCCTGGAGAGAAGGCGGAGTCGGATGATCCCACCGGGAGCTCACCCCTGACATTGGGGTTTCCCCAGGTCAGCTTGACACTTGATGGGTTCGCAAGTCCATCAGTCTCAACCAGCCCAAGCCGCTGAAAAGGGGGGAAATGTTAACAGCCATTGGATGGAAAATAAAGAAGGAACTACCTAGTACGTCAAGGAATGAAAGACATTAAACCTCCTGGAAAGAAGGGGAAGTCAGATGGTCACACCTGGTGCCCCTCTGCCCGCGTTTGTGCTTCCCAGGTAATTTTGACACTGATGGGTTTTCAAGTCCATCAGTCTTAACCGGCACAAGTAGCCAAATGGTGCCCAGGTAATTTTGACACTGATGGGTTTTCAAGTCCATCAGTCTTAACCGGCACAAGTAGCCAAATGGTGCACATATGTATGTAACTGTTAGTGAGCAGATCATAGAAGTTTGAACCCTGATAGAATCAGATGAATACAATACTGGTAGGGGCTAGACTCTTAAATAAAGAAAAAGGAGCTCCATCAATCCCATGACGCATTCTGTGCTGCTCAATGCTCGGTTCTGCAGTGACTGTCCTTTTGAATTCATTCCACTGGGCACCTCAGCATTAGAGATTGCGCTGATGCTGAACCGTAATCTCAAATGGTATGTTAACAGGTTTGGAAAATCCGGTACTTGCACATGTGCCACAGAGCTTGCTGCGCGCAAGAACATGGAGCACCCTCAAGATATTGTGCCAAATGTGCCAGAAAGGGAGCGGAAATGAGAGCGTGTGCACTGCAGGGACAGGGATTCAGCTGCTGGTTGGTGCAGTGGTTGCCCCACTCCACGCATGGTGTGAACACTGGGGATGGAGGACGAATGTGTGTTGTGCCTATAAGTCTAGGACGTAATGTCAAGCATGCAATGCCTCATGCAGAGGATGCTGCAACCAGGCGCCATGATCCAAGGGAGTGAAGCAAGCAGGGGCTATCATTTGACCGGTTAAGCCTGCTTCTCATCTCTGAGGAAGTTTGCCTGAGAGAGAACGGGTCAGGTTGGCAGGCCAGAGTGAACACAGACAAAAGAGACCTGGCAAAGAGGGGGGAAGTGGGGCGATTCACTGTCTGCTGGGGAGAGCTGGGACGTGGAAGCCACAAGCGCCAGGCCAGCGGCGGTGAGGCCATTCTGGAGATCACATGTATGTTTTAGTACATGCGTGAGCGCCACGGAGGAAGGGCGGGGGGGGGGGGGGGTATGCACATGGAGCGGTGAACAGACCAACTTGTGTTTATACATGCAGACACACCGGGACAGTGGCAGTGAATCGGTCATGCAGATAGGCTTGCAAGTATGTGTGCATGCAGTTTGAGGGACATGTACTGGAAGCTTCTGCTGAAATGTGTTAATGCCCATGCCCCATTGTTTGGGATCTCTGCAAGCTGGTTTGTGCTTTCAGTGGGAGCAGGTTGACACAGGGGTTGACGCTGTTTTTTTTTGGCTTTGCGCATGTGCTTTGATATTGTGCCGAAGGTGAATCTGTGCTCTTGCTCCAAAGGCTGCGCACTCGCGCATCCGAGGTGTGTGAAGGGGTGGCTGAGCTGTATTAGTTCGGGCAATGCAGCTGTGATGACATCTGGAACATGGGGTAAGAATGGGGCAAAACAGGCATCCTCTGCCTGTAACTCCTCCTGCGTAGCGTTCAACGGTAAAGGAGTGGGTGTCAGTGGAGCCTCCGCGGCGAAATATCCAAAGACTGTAGTACAGAAGGAGAAACTCGCTCCTAAAGTAGAGAGGGAAGGACACGGGGCCGGGCGCCCCTCTCCAGACCGGCATGTGAAGGAGTCACAGCCCTGTATGGTGAGGGAAGCCCCCAAGGGTGCTCAATGCACCAGAGGTGCTACTGGGCCCGAGAAAGTCAAAGAAGGCGATTCTCTTGGTCACCATCACGTCACAAAGAGATCACGATCAGGTCTGCCGAATGGAACTGCTGCGGAGGGAACACATGGGGCTTTGGGACGGAAATCCGCCGTTTTTGGGAGATACAATTTAGATGTCAAAGCATCTGAGGTGGTTAGGGATTGCTCATATGCTGTGCCGTCCTCGGATTCATCGTTATCGAGTTGTGGACAAGTCTCTGCCCATGTTGCGAGGATGTCTGCCGAGGACGATGTTCACAGGCCCGCGGCAGATGCATCACGCGATGAGAAGAAGGTACACATTGTCGATTAACTATTATCCTGCTTGGTTTTGTGTTGTTGTTTTGTCACCTGTACAGGGTGGGAACGTACTGCATGGTCAAAATAGAATACAGCGGGGTCTTGTGGTGGGAGGAGGGGAGTCCGTCTTGCTATTTGTTTAGAGGATCTTGCAAGGGTGTTGTGTTGTCGGCTCTGGATGCTTGAGAGGCGAGTCCCAAAGTATCTGAAGGGGGAGAGTGTGGGTACGAGGAATGGGATTGGATGTGACCACCCTAAGTTGACCCCAAGTTTCGCACCGGGAACCAGGAAGCCATGGTTTGCTGCCAGTGATGGTCACAGGCCTCTCTGGTGGCCTGTGAGAACCTTCGGGAACACACTGGTGCTAGCTTTCTGTATGCTAATTCAGGAAACACCGGTCTTTTTTTTCTTTTTTTTTTTCAGGAACGGAAGGGGTAGGTCTCGCATCGTATTTGTTAATTAATCTTGAAGAAGCCCTCCGTTGACTGCTCGTGTGTTATGGTGGCTGCAATCTGTGATTGTGAACTTGAAAAGCTTCCTGAGAGCGGATAAACCAAAGAGTTTTCTGCCCATCTTTTTTGCAGATGGTTTGCATCGTGGTTCACCCAGTGACTTACACTGGTTGGATGGGTTCAGCTGATGAAAAAAAGATTTGTGCATTCTCTATTCTAAGATATATTTTATTCTTATATATAGGGCTGTGGCGTGACATGGCAAATGTTGCATCCTGCAGGTTGAGACTGCAAAATTCAGTCATCGGTTCAGTGAAACTTCTGCGTCAAGTGTTCCTATCAAGAAGCGCAGGATTCAGCTGGTGGAGGTGACGCGGTCTCCATCACCTCCAGCGCATGTGGCGCCTCAGAAGAATGCCCGTGCGTCATGTACGGGAGTGCCATCAGCTCTTGTGGACGAAAAAGACATTGAAAATGGTAGTGGAGAGGAGGGAGGTAAGCCCAGCGGTCAGCAGGAACATAATCTCCAAGCTGGTGAGGGAGGTATGGCAGTGCGGCAAGGTCATGTGGTTTGCAGGGCGGAGAAGTGTAAATCAATCGTCGAGGACGGGCCTACTTCAATTCCAAGCTCATTGTGCAACGTGAGTGTGGTGGCAGATGGCGAATCTTCCAGGTGTGAGAGAAAAGCAGGCAAGGAGGGATGCAAGAACAAAGAGGGAAGAAGTGAAGTGGCAGAAAAGGCAGATGTGGAGCCCTCTAGCAGTTGGGGGGAACAGGGTTGGTGTGGTCGTGGCCGAAAGAGGGTGAAAAGAACTGAAACAGGATCGTTAGCTGCACAGGAAGCCTCGGAGAAGGTTGCAGAAGATCTCCGCAACAGTGTAAGAGGGGATTCATGCCTCATGGATCGGGGTCGGGACGAGTCGAAGAGCCACAGCGAGTTCAAAGTACGGATCAATATGAAGCTGCTGAGGGAAGGGAAAAGAGATACAAAAAATGGGCGGTGGAGGAGTGGGGAGGAGGAATCACGAGCCGAAGAAGTGGCCATGAGGTGTTCTCGAACTGTTGGTAATGACAGGGAGGGCCAAATTGCTTCAGCGGAAACAACGGAGAGCAAGCTAGCATACGGAGAGGCGATGACTGCCCTCACGGTTGCCGAAAGCAGTGTGGCTGCAGGGGTGGAGGACAGTCCACAAGTTGGGTCAGAAGGGCGGGAGAGTGGTGGTGTTTTGGAGCGGCAATCTGCTGGACACAGCCGGCTGATGCAGTCCATTACATGTGCACACAGTGAGGGTAGTAGAAAACGAGAGGGGAGTGCTGAACGGCCAGCGAGTGGAATGGAAGATGCACCGGCGGGAAATAGGGGGGGGCTGATATGCCGACGATGTGAGGGGAGTCTTAGCAGCGACTACAGCTGCAAGAATGACCTCTCTGCAAAGGGAGGAACACGAAATGAAAGTGTGAGTAGCGACATGGCAGCGGAGATTGCATCTTGGGAACGTCAGGTTGTGGAGAGAGAGCTCCCAATAGTAAAGGAGGGTGAGTATTGTGCATGATCTAGCATCCCTGGCCAGGCTTTCCATTTCCACAGTTTTGAGTCCAGCAATGATTGTCGTAACGTGCTCTTAAACACGAGTCGTGGGCCTGACCACTTCGATCACACTCTCTTGCAGTCATGGCTGCGCAGCTCAAAAGAACAGTCAGGAGTGTGCTGCAGTTAAACCATTAGGGACTGCGCCTGGCAAGTTAACGGTGTCTTATGTTTTGTGCTGACCGATAGGAGCACGTTATGACAATGATCTCTGAATTTGGATGCCTGTTCTCACGTATGCCTATGGGAGCAGGTCGTGGAGAATGCGCGTTACACTTCTTATATGATGTGATACTTATGAGTGCATGCTGTCGAACCTGTTGTTTGTTTGTTCTACTTGGAAGGACTGTGCAATGAACCAGAGCGTGAAAAGGAGTCAAATATCGTAAACATAAACTCAAGTTATAAAAAGTTCAGTTAGGGAAATAGAAAAAAGCTATTGAATAGCAATACATACAAGAGATGATATTATTATTGTCATGTAAACCATGTGATTTTAATGTTGAACTCAGCGACCCACCATTCGGTTTCCTCAGTAAAGGTCTATCAGGTCATCAATCAGGGTGTACATAGAGTGGTGAGCTGGTTGGCTGGCCGCCGAAAAAGAAGCCATACACTGCTTGCTGGCTGAAACATGCACACTTCCCTCGCTGGCTGTAGCGCTGACTCCCACTATCCTCGCGTTTGCCTGCCTTTTTGTTCTGTACCAGGTTGTGGCAAGGAGACGGAACAGGAGGCGGGCGAGTCGGAGGTCGAGGCTGTGGACGGGGCTGGGCTGGGAGCTGCAAGTTTGAGGTCGCCCAGATCAGAAAGTGTGGATTCACTGCGGGCAGAATCCGGTGTACATAGGGGGCAAGGAGAGGGGGTAGGAGATCAAACAGCCCGGGCTGTAAATCCTGAAATAAAGCGAGGACCATCTGCGACAGGAACTGGACATGGATTAGATGGGGCAGGAGGAGCAGCTGAGGAGAAGGCGGGGGAGTCCGGTGCCAATGTGATGGAGGTCATGGATGATGGTGCGGGCAAAGCATTCCTGCTATGTCAGAGGGCGGATCCCCACGACATACATTCCCTGGAGCTCGATGATGATATGGGGGATCGAGAGATGATCCAAATCATGGAGGGGGAAAGAGATTCGGGTGGAACCTCGGAAGATTTTGTAGTTGGTGATGCTGAAGAAGACGGCCACGAGCTCCTTGAGGAAGAAGAGGTGATGGATGTGCTTGTTTCGGATGATTATGTAGATACTATAGAGAAGGTGGAGGATGTGACCAACGCCGCCATGGAGACAGGCGGGGAGAAGGGGAACGAACTTGTTGCTCAGGGTGGAGGGATCAACTGCGTCAATGCAATTGAAGAGGGATGTGGGAGTGAGGCTGTCAAGCTGGGCAGGTCGGAAAAGAGGAGACTTGGCGCAGACTGTACCCTTGGCGATGGAAGTGATATCATGGTTGGCCGAGACGCGGGGAGTGTGGAGACCAATGGTAAAGGAGGTGGGAGCGTTAAGGAGTGCCAGTGGGAGTTATGTGTGGAGATGAAGAATGACAGGGGCAATGGAATAAGAAATGGGGAAAGCGCAGAAGTGAAGACGAGGAAGAGGGAGGGAAGTATGGGACGAGAAGATTGGCATGCTGCAAACGCAGAGGAGATCAAAGCTGGTCGGGACAGAGTGGCGTTGAACCCAACGAAGGGAAAGTCTTGGAGCTTGGATGACAGTGATGGGAGCGCAGAGCATGGGAGCCAGGTGTGTGATGAGAGCACTGTGTCTCTTGCTGAGACGAGGAACGACGAGGTAACCCGTGATAGAGAGATTTGCCGTGAGAGTACTGCCGCAACTGCCTCCGGAGAGGGCGGGGAAAGTTCTACAAAGGGCCCTGATAGTGCAAGGATTAAGTCAACAGGGTGGGATAAGCTGCCTGAAGGTTTTGAAGGGCGGCCAGAAGAGGCTTTAAAGTTGATGAGTGCATCTATGAGGCGCAGAGGTGGAAGCAGCGGATGGTGTGCTACGTGGGGTGGTGTGGGAAGGGGCGGCATTGGTGGAGCAGAGAGGTCGGCGGTAGGATTGTCGGGTCTCAGGGTAGGCACAGCTGGAACTGGGGGCAGAGGAGGTGGTCGAGGGAGCTTGCGAGCTAGCCTGATGGAGAGGCTGGATGCTGGCACTGCAGAGGGGAGAGTCGAAGGAAGAGCAAGAAGGTATTGATTAATGCTGTGTGGTCTTGACATGTCTTTCTGAGGAGAATCACACTGTTGTATGTATGCGTAGGAGAATCACACTGTTGTATGTATGCGTAGTCACTGAATGCCTCCTTTACCGTAAGTCGTAGAGCGTTGTACGTATGCTTAAACCCACCAGTTCACCCAAATCTAAGTACTGATCTTGCCTATATAGTATATATGGGGTAAGAGCATTTCAATGTGGGCCTGGGACGGTAGCAAAAGCAGCAGGCCGCTTTGAACAGGTGCAGTTGCAGGCGGGTGAGCCCTTGGAAGGTAGCTCTGTCAGCTTAGGCTTGTGTGAACTGGTGGTTTAAGCACTGGATGCCTCCTTTCCCCAACTGCTTTATGTATGCTTAATCACTGGATGCCTCCGTTCTCATCGAGGCCAAAGGCTTGTCCTGTTCACTTATTTCTGCTCGAGTGCATCTTCATCAAGACTGTTCTTCTTGTTGTCAGGTTTGATACTAATCGCTTCGCAAAGGTTGCATGCCTCCTCGAAACGACAATGATTCTACCAAATTGTTCTTTTGAATGCACAGCAGGCTCAAATCTTTCATGATCGTAATGCAGAACTGTTTATGCAAGAAAGGTTTAGGGAAAAACTAGGGTGTCCTATGGGATAACGTTGGGAAGTTCTTTCCTGATGAGCCCATGGTCACAGAACCTCTACGGTGTCGAGCCGCAGGTGTCTGGTGGTTGATTTACTGTTTGCGTATGGACGCGCACTCCCTGCATGGCTCTTTTCACATGAGTTGTGGGCATTGTTGCCAAAGGGCTGCCCTTGAGTACCGCCTTTCCAGTTGGGAATCCTTTTTTTTTTTTTTTTTTTTTTTTGAACTACGCTATGTTCTTCTCACAAATATACGTCGTACTACCTAGCTCTGTGTACGACTAAGCCGCCATGGTCTCTAAATTACTCTATGCAGGGAGTAGCACCTAATAAGCTTTTTAACCCCTAGCGAAGGATGGCAGGGGCGAGAGCCAAAGGAGGACCCCAGCCCCTACCAAGACCATCCAGAGGGGGCAAGCCAACTATCTCAGCTGGTGAACACCAAGCCTGCCGCAGGGAGCTGTGGGGGATTGAACCCATGACCTCCTGAATACCACTTGCATGCTCAACCTACTGAGCTTTACTTTATCAGGGCCATTCTTATGTTCGTAGTTTCGAGAGCTATTGCAATAAACCCCTAACATGCCCACACACGAACCTCCATCTACGATGGGCTCAGAACACTCATAGAGAACAGGATATCATCGCCTGTGTGCACCACCAAAGCGCCATGGCCCATGCTACTCTTCCTCCCCTTGAACAGTGCCTTCCCCAGGTTATGCCGCTTGTCTTTCTGCACTGTCTTCTAGCTGCAGGGTCAATCTTCCTAGGTGAGTACTAGTTTGTCGTCGGCCAGGACCAATGTTGGTGGCTTTGCACCTATAAGCCAAGCAAGGGATGAGCATGAGAAGATACAGCGCAGCTCTCTCCAACTTAATGCAGCTTCACTTCAGCAAAGTGTTGCAAGACTGAATGAGTATGGCACTAGTGGCTTGGCGGGTTGCATCCCAATGCATTGCACTGAGGCTGCTGGATGGCTATTCGTAGAGAAGAAACGGGTGATGTGGCTTTGCACCTTTAGCGAAGCAAGCGATCGGCTTGAGAAGATGTAGCACTGCGCTTTCTCCAACTTGATGCAGCTTTACTTTGGCAAGTGTTGCAAGAATGAATGAGCATGGCACTAGTTTGCGACGGGGTTGCAGGTGCCAAGGCATCTGGCTGAATCGGCAGTGTAGCTGGTATTGTAGGCTACTGTGGTTCGGATGCCTGTGGTGTCGCATGGCGTAAAGGTGTACGAGGTGCTGTAGGCAGCAGGGGTTCTGGTGTCGCATGGAGGTTCAATGTTCTGGGCAAGCTGTGGGTTCAGACCACTGCTTCGTAGGGGTGCTTTTTTTTATTGGATCAATTTGGATGGATGGTCGGGGGGGGGGGGG
>BFEA01000729.1:462309-476633 GCA_003427395.1 Chara braunii | reverse complement strand
TGTTCGCGTTCGGAGAGTTTCAGCGCTCGTTCGCGTTCGGTCCCGAACGTTGGGGTTCGGTCACCGAACCTGAACACGACGCTACACAGGTCAGTAGACCGCCTATGAAACGTGTGAACCAAGTCGGCTTGGCCGAGGATGAAAGAATCGAAACGTCGATCGTTGGTTCCCAACATTGAGATTATGTCAGACTCAGAAATGTCTGTGTGGAAGACCTCATTACGATCTTCCAATATTCCCTTCCCCCTCCTCTCCCCCGCTCCCCTCCATACGTCTGTTTGAGAGGAGGGTATCAATAATGAATATCATGGCACCGTGATGAGTGTGCCAGCCTCTAACGCTTGCATGGGGTACCTTCTTCACCTCAGTATAGCGTACAATCATTATAGCTGTATTGGGGGTATCTTTCAGTCTAAATACACGGCAATAATGAGCGTACGTTGTATTCATGTGAAGAAGGTAGTGCTCAGGATATCGTCATTTGAACGATGAGGGGTCAACGGTGTTGGGTTGATAGAAGCGTTAAAAACTTCATGTGTCTTGCAACCGTTTGTATGAGCGGGTCTACTGTCGTCACTGGCTGGTTTATTGTCGCTGCATCTGGACTGAAAGTTGCCCAAAGTGCAGCTATCATGATTGGGCTATCATGATCGGGCGGTTTATTCGTGGGAAGACAGTAGTGGGAGTGAGGAACGCATGGAGAAAGAGGGGCGGCTCAATTTTCAGTGCTTTGTGAACCACATGCTCCACAGCGGCACAGCCACAATTGCTGACCAGGTCCATTATGCGTGGGAGCTGTCAGGTGGTGCGATAGCGGCCATGCAGAGGCCTCCTGAGGCTGCAAAACAAAACAAAACAAAAAACAAAACACACAGAAAAATGACAAAGTGGCTTTTGGTGTCTGCTGTCATGCCGTACTCTGGGCAGTCCACTGTCCCTCAAGAATCTTCTTCTTTTTTTTGTTTTCCAACCACTAGTACCTCCGAGCCTGTTTTTACCGACCCTGAATTTCACTGCGCTCCGAGTTGTGCCGAGCCTGGGTCCCACTCCATTTTCTTTTTGGTACTGTCATGGGAAGAACACACACAAAAAAAAAAAGAAGAAGAAAACTTGCAGCCGTGAAACTCACAAAACAAGAAAAAACAAGAAAACAAGAAAAAACAAGAAAACAAGAAAAAGGGAACGAAGCTCTGGCCTTCCGTGATTGCAGCAAGTTGTAAACATTCTTGGAAGTGGTAGTGTCAGTGTGCCCTCAGTTAGGGCATCCCAGCACCACGGAGAGGAGGTTGTCAGATTCCAGAAAGCAAAAGAAGGAAAAAAAATATCGGGAACACGGATTCGGCCGTGAAAATGGCTGGATACATTCCTCTAAGTGCCAGTGTGATCATGGTTACAATCCTCTGAGGAAACGCAGCTAGAGCACATCACGGATTCCGCCCTGCCTTGTTGGCAGGGGACTCGTAACAAACCAAGGAGAAATAAAAAAATGGAAAACAACGAGTTTCAGAATGTGACCGTCTTTGCTGTAAGATGCATCCTTTAGAGGAAGACGACTGTGAGCATGGCCTCCTAGACTACCCTGCCCGACATCATTGCAGTACAGAATTTTTTTTTTTTTTTTGGTTCCCTTTTCCTTTCAGGCGCGGGCAAAAGAGGTTGCGGGCTCAAATCCGCAGCCTCATGCATGGACACCGGCAAGGCGTTAGAATGACGCCCCAAGGCTGGACACACACCCCTTGGGCTGACGGATGGTAAGCTATTACAGACACTGCCTGCGCACCACCCAAGGTTTGTCCATGGTGTTGTTGTATGTGGCGTCCTGGCCTATGAGGGGTTTGCCTGATACAGTTAGTAGTCTAATGGGGATGCAGGTACGGGTTTGTGGTTAGACTGCTCATGTGTGTTGGTTACCTTAGGCTCTGCTTTGGGGGGGGGCAAGGACCTTAGGTGGGATGGGGTCCCGTTTGCGGGGGAGGGGTGGCTTGGGACAAGCTCTGCTGGAGGATATCAGTGGGGAACCTACAGTAGGGTATTGTCTTAAGGGATCCCGGTAGGAGGGGTGTTAGTAGACAGACTCTGTTGGAGGTTGGGGAACCCGCAGTAGGGGCTGTCTGAGGGGGATCCTCCGAGATAGGATGGTCTGCGTCCCATAAATTAGTTGCTGACTGTAGATAGGTACCTGTCGTGGGTCCAGAAACCGCCCTCTACAACACCCTGGACTTTTATGGGACTTGCCAACCCTGGGTCCTTGTAATTTCCCAACACTGGCAGAGGTACTAGTGGTTTAATTACAGAAGCACACAAAGCCCCATCTATTTTGGGGGGCGTCAGTCCGGTTGCTTATCACCAGCAAGCATGAGTTCAAGCAAGAGAGTGGTAGAGATAGAAAAATCAGCCAGACCCTTGAGAAAAAGATTACACAAAAGGCAATTATTCATGAAGAAGATAACATGAGATTTACTATCATGGCGTCATTATCTCCTTCCCAGCATTCCTTGGCGTCCACCGCCAGGATAACTCAACCCTTCCACTCATTACGCCACTCACGTTGAGGCAACACTGTTCCCTACTCGCATACATATGCCGCGGGCCATCCCACCCCCCAAACCATAGCCTCCCGGGGCGTGCTTGTGCTGGCCGGTAAGATTACTACCGTCTTCACCCGAAAATAATGCGCGGGCGTTGTATATGAATATAGCGCCCGTAGGGCGTTATATTCGTTTAAAACGCCCAGGCGTTATATTCAGTAAATTGGTGGCAACTTCGGCGGGGCCCCAAAATTCCAAAGCAAAAAGAAAAATCATAAATTCTGTTAAAACAACATGTTGTCTACAATTGCAATGCCACCAACTTCTTCTTTTTTTTTTTTTTTTTTTTTTTTTTTTTAATTTTAAGAATTGACCTTCATTAACAGCAAACAATAATAGGAGGCCGGGAACCTCACAATTCAACCCGGAGTTATCCCGGCAGCTTCAGCCGGTTTAGCTTACGGTCCCAGATGAGCTGGGAACCCACTTAACCTTCTTCTCATAACAACCCGGGAAACCTTTTTGGATCACACAACAATGCCTTGGTACTTACCATCATCTTAAAACGTACTTAATTCCAACACAAAGTCTCCTACAGACGTCTATAGCGACAACCGGGCCTCAACGACCCGGTGGAACAGACTGTTCCTCTGATGTACGCACACTCTCCTATCAGACCACTGCGTCCCTAGACTCCCTACATAACTGAGTGTCCTGGTTCCCACACTGGTACTCTCTAGCCTCCCCCCTATTGACCAAGTACCAAGGTCCCCTATTCCAATGACCCCTCCTATCCTATTCCCAGCTATCCTCCTCTGTCATTAACTACTCAGCCACTTCGAGACCACAAGCCCGCGCGTGGTGTGTACTCCCGCCAGTTGATTACCTTTTGCCCACGATCTCGGAAACCACCAAAGGTTCCTCCTTGGGCCCTTGCCACACCTGGCTTTCCTGTGCCAGTCAGCCCATATCACTCTCCTCGGTCCCCTTTTAATGCCTGCCTTGATCTCCAGATCCCAACCGTCGAACCTGACCCTGTTTCTATCAGCCCAAATCACAGAGCAGATTACTGCCCCGGCCACATGTGCCACATATGGCCAACCTTTTTTCCCTGACTGTGCATTCCCTCCAAAACCCAGCAATACCCATCTTCCGTTCCACTCAATCCCCCCCTCTCCCCCTATTCTTTCCCAATGGTCTTCCCACCATCTCCACACCTGTGACGAACCACTTCCCGAACCCGTGTCAGCTTTCGTACCCTTTCTTTTGCTTGTATCATACCTAACCCAGGAAAAACCCGTTTTGAGTTCTTGCTTTCGGGTGCCGCATTTTGAGTTTTTTCGACTACTGAGTTCTGTTTTTCTTTTTGCAAAGTCGAGAAATACATGGGAATTTACGTGCGCCCTAGCGAGCGCATTAGGAATTGGGCTCAGTAGTTGGGAATTCCGGGATAAGCGGAACTTCGACGTGTCCTTTTTGGGTGAGTGGATGTTCTTGGGCGCGTCAGGGAAAACTCTCGGAATTTTGCGTGAATACGAATAGGCGTAGGATATTCTTTTCCCGCGTCGCTTTTTCGCGCGCGGATATGGTGATTTCAATTTTGAATTAGGATAGAAGCAAGCTGGAACTGTTTCAGTGCCTTTTTCTTTTTTGTGTTGACGACGCCGTGCATGCAAAAGCTTCCTTCTCTCTGTCCCCCGCATCGCTTCCTCCCGCGCCTCCCTTCCCTTCTCCCTCCTTTTTCTCTCTCCCCGTAACTGTTTTTCCTTCTCCCTCTCTCTCTCTCCCGCCTTGCTTTTCGCGCGCCCATTTCCCCTTCTTGATTGTCTGAATCTTGGACCTGTCTTGCGCCACCTCTCGCGCCTTTTCTCTTCTCACTCTCTACGTCTAGCATACAACGCCCGGTCAATCCCCCGATAACTCCCGCTTGCCAATCAGGTGCGTGGATCGATAGGACCTTCCTATCGCGCGACGAATCTGATTGGTTGAACCTTGAGTTCCGAGGGATCAACATGCCGTTCGTAGAGCACTCGTCTCAAAGTCTTCTCCTCCTTCTCCTCTTACACCTCAGCTTTCCTGTCGCCTTCTCCCCCTTCTATCTCCCCTGTCGCGACTATAAAACCCGCAAGCGCGTCCGCAAAGCTCTCTTACGTTCTCGACTCTCGAGCCAGCTTCCGGGAAACAGTGGTTAGGCAGAGTGTTTGAAGCGAGTCGGAAAGTCCTGTCGGGCTGACGATAGACTGGTCGGTTGCGCGCTGGATCGCCACGATGGATGGTGGGATCTGGGTGAACCATGTCGAGTTTACGACAGCGGGGTGACGATCGCAGTGGTGGGAGTTAGCACGCGACGGTGGGGATTGTCAGTGCGGATATGAGGATTGATGTTGAGTTGATTGGCCCGGGGCCATATTGGAATTAACGGCGAATGCGCCTTTGTTGCGGATTGTTATCTTTGGTGTGAGTGTACGGCGGTGACGCCGAAGTTTTCTCTTCCTGGATCTTGTAATCTTCTATTTTGGACTTTCTTTCCCTCGACTCTCTCTCTCTCTCTCACTCTTTCTCTCTTTCTTTTTGAATGATGATGTGTCTGAATGATTGTCCCTCTCTTGAGTAGGAATGAGTTGGCATCCTGCTTCTGTGTGAAAGAACTTCTTCCGGAACTCTTCCAATAGTTTCCTGGGTAATCCTCCTACGCAAGGAYCCCRTCTACTTGTCTTGTGAACGGTGTATGCGTGTGTATTGTGCAATACGATCCATCTTTTCYTGTGCATRTCTCATTTTCRCACCTTCCACAGTGAATGCATGAATAGAGATGCGTGACTTTTTTTAAATTTGATTAGACGAGTGTCGTCGGGATTTTGTTCGAGAATGCAGGAGTGTTTAGATCTGTAGCTCTGTTTGCACTGCGCATGCCCTCTGCCTTACTTGTGTCAAGAAAAAGATTGATTGGGAGACGCGCAAGTCGCTTCTGTTCTTAATGACGTCTCCGGATATTTTGTGATTGATTGACATGTGGATTGACAAGTACCCTTCGATTGGGCGCCAGCCTCCCATATTTGCCATCCCAACGCGACCTTTTCCTTAGAGTGAGGAAAGGACACGTGTATGTGAGTGGGACGTACGAGAAGCCGTTGCACAAATCGTCGGGCAGTATTACTTCCCTCCGGCCAACCGCTGTTCTGGGTTCGTATAAGCCGGGTTTGTTATCATCGATACGCACTTCCCACCTTACTCGGTATTGTTGCCATTTAACGAGTTAATCGTCATTCCGTGGACGGCAGTAGAACCCCTCTGGCCGCGCACTCTGTGCACCGAATGTCAACGTTTTGATCGCTACGAAGCAAAGGGCTTCCACTACCGAATACGGAGTGAGGACGGGCATAAGGAAAGAGCCACTCGGCTGAGACCATCCACGTCGGATTCGGAACTGACCAGCGAACGAAGACGAGATCTGATACGAAAACGAGACACGCGAAGCGTGCTAGAGCCTTTCCGTTCTAAACGACGGGTTGTAGCTCGGTGGGAAGCCCGACAATACTTTTTGGATTGAATTTGGATCTTTCCGTTTTCGCGCCATGTCCGCGCGCGCATTCCGCGACGCGCGAAATGATCGACTTACTCCATCGGACCAACACGGGGGATTTCAGTTCCGTCTGTGCCCCCACACTCAATTTTCAAAAATCCTTGGCAAACCCCATCTTGCTGTTTTTCTGGGGCTCTTTCCGCACAGCTAAAACTTCGAACGGAAGACAGCACAGGGCGTGAGGTTGGTATCGGAGCCGACACGTGTCGGTTCTAGTGATAGTAAGTCGAACTGGCCAGAGGTAGGAGAGACCCTCAACTAGCTTGTCGAGATCGCCCCGTGACCAGGTCTCAGTCTAGTGTGGCTGCACCAGCAATACCAATGGTGGACGGTACTAGGGTGATCGTTAGCATCCCTGCCCCTTTTCCCTTCTTCCCTAACCATACCCATCCTGAGGCTTGGCTAGAAGCTGTCGAAGCGCAAAACTACAGTGCAACCGATCTTCCCCGTGTTCTGATATTACTACTTTGCAACACATCACATGACTGGTTTAGAAAACATACGTGGGTAGATTGGGATACTTTCAAGCGAGCATTATTGGCTCGATTTGATACGGTTAGTGAAGATGCCGCCTGGTATGTACTAAAAAATCGACCACAAGGACCAGGGGAATTATTGCCTGATTTCGTCGATCGATTTCAAACCACGTTGGATAAATCCGGGCGAGACGAGAATTCCGCTCGAGACTTGTTTATTGATCACCTTCAAAGTCCGACCTCGAAAGGGAAACTGCAGAAAAAGGTTCCGCCGAAAACAACCCAGTTATCGGCTATCGTCACTAAAGCGTTGGAATTAGACTTGGTTGATACAAAAAAATATATCAGTCAGGGAGACGAGGATATTACAGATACCATACGGGATGTAACGACCAAGAGGCGATCATGGCTACAACCAGTCGAACGATTTTATCCCCGCCCCGATCATGACCTTCCTGGTGGAATCGTCTCCGATATCCCGGCTGCTTCTCCTCCCTCTGCCCCGGTGAATCAATCAATCGCAGCCGTTAGAAGCGGAACCCCATCCGACCACCCCTCGCCAGCCATAACCAATTTGCATCTTGCCCAGATGATCCATACGACCACTACTAAGCAGTCCGAATGGATGAGTAACCTGATCCAACTGCAGGCGGCTCATATGGAGCGGATGGAACAGATAATGAGCAGGCTCATTAAGCCTAACCCCGCTCCTGCTCGGCCTACCCCTGCATCGTTTCCACTCTTACCTGCCCCACCTGGTCCAGGGTTCGCGCCTCAGTTCCCTCATCTAGCTAATCCAGCTGGGAAGATCGAATGCTTTAATTGCAAGCAGCCCGGGCATTTCGCCCGGGACTGTCCGCAACCGAAACGTAATCAGCCTCCCCCTGCGGCGACCCCCGTCGCCCTTAATCAAGGACGAGTGAGCGCTCTGATGGATACGGATCGAGGAAGAGAACTTGTGACATATGCCACAGAACAGCCCTCCCCTTCGATGGCAACGGCATCGACATCGGGAGCTTCTAACCTCGACGCTGCTGACGTGGTCGATCCTCTGGAGTATCTCCATCTCGCAGGCATGATCGGAGCGATCCGATCGGTCCCAGATGATCTCGAGTGGGTCGATCACGAATCCAATCCAGGACCGCAGTTTCGGACAGGAGATATTGACGTACTAAGAACACTCAAGCAGTTAGACATTCGCGTGCCCGTCCCAGTGGGACATCTGCTCACCATATCTGAAGTGACGAACGATAAGCTTCTACAACAATGCCAGAAAAATCAAAAACGTTTCACCTATCAACGCATACAACGGATGTTGAAGAAGAAAGAAGAAAGCGAGGAAGTCGTACCCCCTGAGCCCGACACGAAAAAGCCGGAACCTGAAGCCGTACGTATAGCAGCGATCTCTTTAGCAGAAAACAATCACTTTGTACGAGCTCGGCCGGTACTATGGAAAAGTGCGGAATGTGACTGTGAAGTATGGGACAAACCGTTTAATGCCCTTATTGACACTGAGTCTTCTGCCGTAGCCATATCATTGGACACTGTCAAAAAGACGGGACGACTGGGATCCATTCTTCCTCAATCTGGCAAAGACAATTATGTCTCTGCCGACGAGGAAGCAATGAACATCGTAGGCATTATCGAGAATGTGGCCATAAAAGTTGGACGAGTACACGTCCTTGTTAACGCGCTCGTAATAGATGTACGATCCTATTCTGTGTTCCTGGGATTACCTTGGGTGATGGCGGTGGGCGCACGTCTGCATTTCGATTCGAAACAATTGGTGCTCACACAAACTGGGGGAAAACCTCAGGCTGTTCCTCTGCGGGTTTCCACCCGAACGATAAAACGGGTTCCTAACTCCCCCCAAATAGGGATGATCCGATACATTGATCCCGATGAATGCTCTCCCTCGCGCCTCGGGGATGAAATCAGGGAACATGAACATTAAGAAGAGATGCCCAGCGAAGAAGAATGGAAGCATCTGGTTGAACTTTTCGAACATGAAATCCCCGAAGAGTTTCAAGGGTGCACTGACACCACCCGAAACTTCCACGTAGATTCCAAGGACAATGCATTCACGCCTCTAATAACCCAGGTCAGTCCTTCAGTCCGCCTCGGAGAACCCATATTGCAAGTTTCCGACCTGGCTCATAATTTGGAACCCCCTCGCACATTGTACGAGGGAGCTCTTTCCTTACGAACGCGTTATCAACAAACGGAACAGTATTTGGATGTCTCTGTTTTTCCGCCCCGACCGTTACTAACGACAGGACCCACCATCGCCTTGATTAAACAAGAGGCGGAAGCACCGGTAAGTGACGTACCCAATCTGATGCAAGAAATGACGGATCTAACAGGGCTAACTGTGGAACCAACTTCGGTTGGCTCAGAGACCGACGCTGAAACTAAAGAAATGGAGATGATCAGCCCCGCTGAATCCCAGATGATAGCAACTGTCTTTTCTGTTCGCACCAGTAGTTCCGTTTTCTCTAGTGTCGGTGAACGGCGGGAACAACCGATTGATTGGGTCGATATGCCCCTCAAGATTTTCGGGGAATCAACAATCTCCCTCCCAAGTCATGTTCCTACGGAACTTCGGAGGTCATTAATCCGTGTGTTAAATGGTTACGCAGAAGTACTGAGCGTGCACGATAATGATATCGGCTTAACTAATGTGATTGAGCATGCCATCCTCACAGGAGATCATCCGCCCATTAGCTGCACTCCCTATCGATACTCGCCAACTCAAAGAGCGGCCGCTTTTCAACGGATTAAGGAGTTTGAAGCTAATGGATGGATCGAACCTGCCATAGGTCCGTGGTCTTTTCGCGTAGTAATCGTACCTAAAAAGGCCGGAGGGATTCGCATTTGCATTGACTATCGAAAGCTGAATGATATCACGATTAAAGATGTGTATCCCCTCCCCCGGATTGATGAGTTATTGGATGCGATTGGGGGTGCTCGATATTTTAGCAAGTTTGATGTTCGTCATGGGTTTCATCATCTTCTTGTCCGGGAGGAAGATCGACTGAAAACAGCGTTTGTGCTTTTCGAAGGTACGTGGCAATGGATTCGATGTCCGATGGATATCTGCAACGCCCCCGCGACTTTTCAGAGGGCCATGAACATGACTTTTCAGAATTTCGTACGGAAGACTCGTCTAGCGCAGAGCATCATCAACTACTGCGTGATTGTGTACATGGATGACATCCTAGTGTATTCGAGTTCCTACGAGGGACACGTGCAGCACATCGAATGGGCACTACATGCGTTACGAGATGCAGGTTTCAAGGTGGCACTTTAGAAGTGTCAGTTTTTCCTCACCACCATTTCTTTCCTCAGGCACATGGTGACAGACAAGGGACTCCAACCGGAGCCGCAAAAGGTGGCAGATGTCAGGGACGCGCCAGTACCTACCACTATCACGCAAGTTCGCGCCTTTTTGGGCCTAGCCTCGTATTACCGAAGATTTATCAAGGGCTTCGCGGCGATTGCGGGACCTCTCACAAACCTCCTGCGAAAGGATCGGCCGTTGATCTGGACACCGGAGTGCGATCAAGCGTTTTCCAAACTCAAGGCTGCTCTCATTTCGGCTCCGGTCCTTATAAGACCAGATCTCGAAAAGCCTTTTGTTCTCATTACCGATTGACAGCCAGAGGCGATTTCGGCGATCCTTGCCCAGGTGGGGCTAAGCGGACTCGAGAGTATGGTAGAGTATGCGTCCAAATCAGTACCCGCCTGCAAGCGCAACTACGCCGCTCCCACGGGAGAATGTTATGCGGCTCTCTGGGGAATCAGTCACTTCCGTGCTTACCTGTACGGGCGAAAATTCACCTTGGTGACTGATCATGAGCCCCTGTTGGCTCTGAAGAAGTCGAAGGATTACTCGGGTATGATCGGGCGATGGGCAACGTGCTGCAGAGCATGGACTTTGACATTCGTCATCGAAAGCACGAGAGACACGGGAATGCGGACGGACTGACACGACTGCACCGGCCTGAGAAGGTTCCAAGGGTGAGGAGGTAATTCCGTGGAACGAACCCGAACAGGAGATCGGGCCTCAGTACGGCCAAGTGGAGATCTTATCGAAGCAGTAAGTGACCCGAGGACTAATTTGCCTACTCTACTCTCTCCACAATTCAGTCCTGTCTCTCCCCTTCTGTCATCATGACTACCCCGCCTGCCTCCTCAATCCCGTCTTCTCTTACTAATTCTGCCCCTCTCACTTCCTCGGCTTTCTTCGCCACCCTTCCCGATAAATTCTGCTATTTTTGCACGTGTATTGCACGAGTTTATGGGGTCAAATGTCATCCCTTCGAGACCGGATTTGTCGATTGGGTAGAATGTGTCACGTGTGTCAACCGTGCGCACGGGGCCTGCGTTCGATATCGGACGAGTAACAAGGAATGGAGGTGCCCCCTGTGTAGAACGAACAAGCTCCCCACGGAGGTTGGATTCGAGGCCGCCCGTACGGACGGCCCTGAATACGATGAAAAATACCGACGAGCGGGGGTTTGGACGGATAAAATTTTATTAGCAAAATTAGCGGGATTATCGTTGGGCCACCTCACCAAACACGACAGACGTAGGGCAACCGAGAGATCTCGGGACTATAGATGGATCAACGGTCATTTGGAAAAGTGTAAAACTGATGGGTCGGGTTCGTGGTTGAAAGTTCCCCATCCCTTCCAGAGATACGATTGGATCCGATCTGCTCACGAAGAACAAGCCGCTCATTTCGCTATACGTATCACGGAGGCAACTGTAGACCAAAATCGATGGTTCTGGTCCAATATACGAAATGATGTCAAATACATTGTCGCTAACTGTCTGGTCTGTGTCGTTGATTGCGCCCCTATACGGGGACCAAACACGATCGTGCCAACGGAAGTAGAGCGTCCCTTTCAACGAGTCAGTATGGACACGACGGATATTGACGTGCCACCTGGCGCAATGGACACGACAGATATTGACGTGCCACCTGACCCAAACCGCTGTGAATATTCTATCCTGTTGGTTTTAATTGACCATTTTTCCAAATACATCGAAGTCTATCCCTGTAAGACCCAAAAGGCCGCAGAAATAGCCACGTACATCGAACGATTCCTCTATACCCATCTGGATACAGAAGAAATTCTAATTGACAATGGGTCGGAATTCAAAGGCGAGGTAGAAGAACTGCTTGTGCGAAGGGGCGTCGCGCTCCGACATACAGCACCCCACGTGTCCCAGTCGAACGGGTTGGCCGAGAATGCCAACCGTATGATTAAAACCGCCCTTCGCAGGAACTTAGCGGCACACGACACGCGTCCGTGGCCCGAGATCGTATATCAGATCGTCGGCATCTACCGGGCCACCCCTCACGAGTCTACAGGGTTCACCCCCTTTCAACTTCGAACTAATAGCCTCCCCTGTGTAGATTACCGGGGCAACTTGGAAATTGTCGAAGCAGGGGGTAGAGATACGCGTGCGGCCCTCAAGGCTAATCATTTCAAAAATGAATGAAATGATTAGAATAGAGATAAGATAGATATTTATAGTCCACTGCGTCCCCAAACTACAAGTGATAACGAGAAAGTAAATACAACCATAAGAAAAACCCAACTAATACTTAGAATATCCATTAAATTAACTCATGAAAAGAAGGCCAAAAGGTACACTGATTTGATGGAACGGGCCGTTACGAAGCTGGCCCGAAAAAGACAAAGGATGACCGAGCTGGCCCACGGTAGACAGGTCCGTAGCTACGAGGCTCGGAACGGAAATGCTGAGCCCCAGTACCAGTATAAACTGGGGGATCTAGTGCAGGTACGTAAATGTGCACGCGACCGGAAACTCGCTCCCAAGTTCTCCGACTGTTTTCGTGTTGTCGAACTCGGGCCCAACGGCACCAACACGGTACGCATCGCGCCTGAGGCTAGCGCTAGCCATAGCTCCGTCCCCATCGTCAGACATACCTCCTACCTCTGTCTCCTTGCCCCTTTCGATTTTCCTCCCTCTTCTTCCTCGGAAAGCGAGGAAAACAACGACGATCTAACCCTCTCTCCTCTTTCTCCTTCTTGTCCATCGTCCTCCTCTCTGACCTCGCCATGAGTTTCATCACGGAGCGGGTTCTCGACGCACAGTTGTGACAGCCACGTGGCCACATCTCAGAGATCCGGCAAGTTTGTCACCCTCGGCTCAATACGGATCTCTACCGTTTGATGCGATTTTTCTACGATGAAGGTATCTGTGCCGCCGCCGCGTTTCGGATAGAAGGAAGCCCTCACGCGATAGTGTTTGCAGAGGTTACTGCAGTTCATCGGCGAGCGGGTCCCAGGACGAGCCACGTCACCACAGTGGCGGGATTCATTGGCGACATCAGCTCGATCAATCCGCTGCGGCATACCGCGATCTTGGCCTCGCTGAGCGAGTGGACGGAGCAAGTGTCCAACGTGTGGCAGCACGTCCTCGCCCGGGAGGAGTATAACATCATCCCGATCGTTGCATCGGACCTTGATGGCATTCGCCGATTACCGCGCGAGTGGCCAGTGGCGATCCCAACCCTCGTCCCCTTCCCCCGTCCCCAATGAACCACGCTGCTCGTCTCGCTCCTCTCTCTACCTTTGGTCTCCCCTCTCTCTTCCCCACCTTCTGGCAATCCGATCTTCACCCTTCTCTTTCCCTCTCGTTCGAGCCTCTTTCAGTCCCTCTTATCCATCCTGGATATTGGCGATTGTGGCGCGAAACTTTTGAGGAACTATCCTTTTGCTTGGCCAGAGTATAAGTAAAGTGGACGGGCACTATCGAGCACCCCACGTGGATGGAGAAGCCGGAGCTGCTAATCATACAAGGTTGGAGGACTAACGCGGAAGGAGATCTTATTGGATTCCTCTTTGGGTCGGTACGACCGGGTCGCCGTCAGTTGATTGCACAGGAGCTCATCGCACCGATCGTGCAATTGGTGGACGATCTCTCGCCCGACATCTACTTTCAAAGCGACAACAGTCCCGCTCCGTACATTTTCGAGCGATCCTTGGATCCGTACCTTCAGTGGACTTCGTGCTTAGAGGAACCTAGGGACGAGGATACCCTACCATCGCAACAGGAGTATCTGAAGTTGTACGAGATCATCCCTTACACCTTTTATCCGAGGGCAGAGGAAGTGGTGATCGACGACGACGAAGAAGAAGATGACGACCCTGCAGCCGCCACCTCAAGTACCGCGCGACGGAGACGGCGCCGATCCCCCTCCTCCTCCAGCCCCACCCGTCCCCCAGTTCGCCCACGTACCAATGCGGGCGATAGGCCTTCGACCTCGGACGCTGCCCCGCCGACCCCTTGATTTTCTCACCCTCGAGCAGATCCATACCCCCGTCACCTTCCCTTCCCATCCTTTCCATACCCATCTCTTCAGCGACTTCTATTATACCCGTCTACTCGCCACCGTCCATCCTCACGCCTCCCTTTAGTCCGCTGCTCCCACATTCTGCTGGCATCTTCTGTTGTTCAGCGCTGCATGGGAGCGATCCAACGTCGTAGAAGTCTACTGCGTTGCCACGGGGACAATCCCCGCCTGTCGCCACTTCGAGGTCTTTCGAGTGGTGCTCTTCCGCACCCTCTCCTCCTTCTATCGCGACTACCTCGCCTCCCTCCCCCGCAGTGGCGATCATTTCCCCCGCTTCCACCGAATCATCCGATATGAGGAGCTCCCGATGACGGTGGAAGGATGAATCGCTTCCTACCCCCACT
>BFEA01000729.1:445512-461999 GCA_003427395.1 Chara braunii | reverse complement strand
ACCCCCCCCCCCTTTTTTTTTCTCTCCTCCCTTCATCAACACGAATTGGTAAGCCTCGCGAAGATCGCGCCATCAACGATGGCGTCAACCTACACGCCGATTCGACCGACGGCAACGAGCAAGGGTGCAGAGCACACGGAGATCAGGTGGACCATGATGGCGTCACCTGGACGATCTCCACGAGGCAGAGTGTTGCATATGACAAGGCTGCGGAAATCTTGCCACAGATGTTGTCGCCATCTCATCCACGACCCAGTTATCGTTCCTTGTACTTCTTTCTGCTCTGTTGATACGCTTGGTTCCTCACGCATCACTCTGTTTTCCCCTCTTTCTTTCGCCATTCCATGCAATCGGGAGATCGCATAATTTTGGAACCCCCTGCGCGCCACATATGTGACGAACCACTTCCCGACCCCGTGTCATCTTTCGTACCCTTTTTTTTGCTTGTATCCTACCTACCCCAGGAAAACCCCGTTTTGAGTTCTTACTTTCGGGTGCCGCATTTTCCTTTTTGAAGAGTTTTTTCGACTACTGAGTTCTGTTTTTCTTTTTGCAAAGTCGAGAAATACATAGGAATTTACGTGCGCCCTAGCGAGCGCATTGGGAATTGGGCTCGGTAGTTGGGAATTCCGGGATAAGCGGAACTTCGACGTGTCCTTTTTGGGTGAGTGGGTGTTCTTGGGCGCGTCAGGGAAAACTCTCGGAATTTTGCGTGAATACGAATAGGCGTAGGATTTTCTTTTCCCGCGTCGCTTTTTCGCGCGCGGATATGGTGATTTCAATTTTGAATTAGGATAGAAGCAAGTTGTAACTGTTTCGGTGCCTTTTTCTTTTTTGTGTTGACGGCGCCGTGCATGCAAAAGCTTCCTTCTCTCTGTCCCCCGCATCGCTCCCTCCCGCGCCTCCCTTCCCTTCCCCCTCCTTTTTCTCTCTCCCCGTAACTGTTTTTCCTTCTCCCTCTCTCTCTCTCCCGCATTGCTTTTCGCGCGCCCATTTCCTCTTCTTGATCGTCTAAATCTTGGACCCGTCTTACGCCACCTCTCGCGCCTTTTCTCTTCTCACCCTCTACGTCTGGCATACGACGCCCGGTCAATCCTCCGATAACTCTCGCTTGCCAATCAGGTGCGTGGATCGATAGGACCTTCCTATCGCGCGACGAATCTGATTGGTTGAACCTTGAGTTCCGAGGGATCAACATGCCGTTCGTAGAGCACTCGTCTCAAAGTCTTCTCCTCCTTCTCCTCTTACACCTCARCTTTCCTGTCGCCTTCTCCCCCTTCTATCTCCCCTGTCGCGACTATAAAACCCGCAAGCGCGTCCGCAAAGCTCTCTTATGTTCTCGACTCTTGAGCCAACTTCCGGGAAGCAGTGGCTAGGCAGAGTGTTTGAAGCGAGTCGGAAAGTCCTGTCGGGCTGACGATAGACTGGCCGGTTGCGCGCTGGATCGCCACGATGGACGATGGGATCTGGGTGAACCATGTCGAGTTTACRACAGCGGGTTGACGATCGCAGTGGTGAGAGTTAGCACGCGACGGTCGGGATCGTCGGTGTGGATATGAGGATCGATGTTGAGTTGATTGGCCCGGGGCCATATTGGAATTAACGGCGAATGCGCCTTTGTTGCGGATTGTTATCTTTGGCGTGAGTGTACGGCGGTGACGCCGAAGTTTTCTCTTCCTGGATCTTGTAATCTTCTATTTTGGACTTTCTTTCCCTCGACTCTCTCTCTCTCTCTCACTCTTTCTCTCTTTCTTTTTGAATGATGATGTGTCTGAATGATTGTCCCTCTCTTGAGTAGGAATGAGTTGGCATCCTGCTTCTGTGTGAAAGAACTTCTTCCGGAACTCTTCCAATAGTTTCCTGGGTAATCCTCCTACGCAAGGAYCCCRTCTACTTGTCTTGTGAACGGTGTATGCGTGTGTATTGTGCAATACGATCCATCTTTTCYTGTGCATRTCTCATTTTCRCACCTTCCACAGTGAATGCATGAATAGAGATGCGTGACTTTTTTTAAATTTGATTAGACGAGTGTCGTCGGGATTTTGTTCGAGAATGCAGGAGTGTTTAGATCTGTAGCTCTGTTTGCACTGCGCATGCCCTCTGCCTTACTTGTGTCAAGAAAAAGATTGATTGGGGGACGCGCAAGTCGCTTCTGTTCTTAATGACGTCTCCAAATATTTTGTGATTGATTGACATGTGGACTAACAACTACCCTTCGATTGGGCGCCAGCCTCCCGTATCTCCCATCCCAACGCGACCTTTTCCTTACAGTGAGGAAATGACACGTGTATGTGAGTGGGACGTAAGAGAAGCCGTTGCACAAATCGGCAGGCAATATTACTTCCCTCCGGCCGACCGCTGTTTTGGGTTCGTAAAAGCCGGGTTTGTTATCATCGATACACACTTCCCACCTTACTCGGTATTGTTGCCATTTAACGAGTTAATCGTCATTCCGTGGACAGCAGTAGAACCCCACTGGCCGCGCACTTTGTGCACCGAATGTCAACGTTTTGATCGCTACGAAGCAAAGGGCTTCCACTACCAAATACGGAGTGAGGACGAGCAAAAGGAAAGAGCCACTCGGCTGGGACCATCCACGTCGGATTCGGAACTGACCAGCGAACGAAAACGAGATCTGGTACGAAAATGAGACACGCGAAGCGTGCCAGAGCCTTTCCGTTCTAAACGACGGGCTGTAGCTCGATGGGAAGTCCGACAATACTTTTTGGATTGAATTTGGATCTTTCCGTTTTCGCGCCATGTCCGCGCGCGCATTCCGCGACGCGCGAAACGATCCATCGGACCAACACGGGGGATTTCAGTTCAGTCTGCGTCCCCACACTCAATTTCCAAAAAATCCTTGGCACACCCCATCTTGCTGTTTTTCTGGGCCTCTTTTCCGCACAGCTAAAACTCCGAACGGAAGACAGCACAGGGCGTGATTTTGCACATCACACACCCTTCTCAAGGCCGGACAGTCCCACAACAAATATTTACTGGACTCTAAAGGCCAGGAGCAGCGGGGGCAGGTCAACTCTACCTCCATCGCTCTGCTACATAGCCAAACAGCCGTCGGGGTAACCAACAGCGACATCATCCACAACAGGCTCGCATGTTTAAGGTCTGGTAGAGCGAGAAGAATATTCCACAGGTGCTAGCGGTGTCTGCTCTTATCAGCACCACTAACAATGGCGGAGGCATAGAAGAAGAAGAAGAATATTCCACAGATTCAGAAACTCTCCCTCTTTTCCCTGAAGGTCCTCCAACAGAACTGCACTCCATCTGGCTACTGCCACCCCTGCAGGATTCCTCCCTTTGCTGGTTGCCAGCCTGTAGGATTCACTTACTGTGAAGATGGAGATATCCAATCCCCGGGGATTAGCTTTTGAGAGTGTGCCTCCTCTCCATCGCCATGCTAGTGGATCTATGGATAACCCTCGCAGTGGAATCCTACCCATCCACCTCGTAGATAGTAGCGTCCCTCTCCGGTTCTGAGTCTGGATCACCCTTACTTGGGGGGGTTTCATCCATTGCCTGATAATTTCTTCCCCACCCGGTACCACCACCCCAGACTGTTCCCCTACAGTTCACATCCGAACCTCACGGAAACGGCAATTTGTCGACGTTGCACCTCCCAGAGCTCATCTCCTCCCTGTCTCTCCTCCTCTGGTGTCGGGCCATACCATGCGCCTACAGGGTCTAGCCCTTCTGGACCCAACAGGTGCTTCTAATGAGGGTCGCTGCAGGATTCCTTAAAAGTTCGGAAAGATTCCTTATAAATTCGGAAATAAAAAAGGAAAACAGAAAAACAAACCAAAACATACCCCTTGGAAGTTGAAACCCCTTTCAACCCCGTGTATACGCCCCTCCCCCTCTTTAAAACTCATGGAATCTCCCTCTACAAGGCACTCTGCCCACGGAACATTCAAATAGAATGCCCCGGCGTTCTATTCAAGTATAACACCCGGTGTTATATTCGAAAGGGCATTCCATTCAATTTTTTCTAAAAAAAGTGAGTAAAAACAAAAATCCGTTTTATTTAGGGTAAGTTGGATGTAACGCCCGGGCGTTATTTTCGGGTGAAGACGGCAGAAGCACCCAGTCACGCAGCAGAAGGATCCCAGGGGTGAAGTGGCATGGCGGGGCGTACCTAGGTAGCAGTCTCTGAGGCCGCTTGTCTCAAGGTCTTTTTTTCTTTTTCTTTTTTGGTCCCCCATCATGTCGTACTCTGGGCTGTCCACTGTCCCTCAAAAACCTCATGATTGGGCTGCTGCCCCAACCGCTGAGATTTGGCAGCCCAAAGTCCAGTGAATAGTAGGCTCAACAAAAGGATTCAGGACAGTTAGGGTTCCCTTCCATTTGACTCCTTCCATTGGACTACATACTCACTGGGGGGCCGCGAGCATTGGGGACAACTACTGTCTTCCCCGGAACAAAAATCTTTTTTTTTTTTTTTTTTTTTTTTTTTAATAACAAAACGCCCCCGCCAGTGTTAAACACCCTGATTATATACACAAATATACTAAATCACCCTGATTATATACAAAAGGAACTATCTTTTCGGTCCGGTACAGCCATGATCAGTGTCAATTGTGTTCGGAGGAAGACGGTAGGTGAGATTGTGGATTTGAAGTGTACAACTGTGTACTTGCATCCCCAGGTGCAGACCGTTTTGTTGGAGATGTGCGCTGTTTCTACAAACACCACGGAGAGTCGGAGACAACCGCCAAACCTGCTGAGTACCAGTGGTGTTTTAAACCACCAATACTTGGCCCACACATTGGCGCGTTAACGTGAGGGCACCAGTACACCAGTACACGGTCGATGTATGGGCCAAGTACTGGTGTTTAAACATTATGGGTGCACAATCAGGGCAAAGAAGGGGTGCACCAGTCTTGAGTCTTGGGCTGCTGAATGGTAAACAATGCTATACACCAAGACCTTGTGATCGAAGAAGGGGTTGAACCACCATTGTCCGGGGGGAACCTTTTTTTTTCTTTTTCTTTTTTTTAACGGGAACAAAGCTCCAATCTATTCGTGGGGAGCAACACGTGCTGGGAACCGGGCCCAGCGTCCCATATAGAAAATTACATAGGATTTTGAAAAAAATTGAGAATTTGCAGTACCGGGGCCACTACCCGGATTTGGCTAAGAGCTAGATTAAGAGGTACAACAAACTATCGAAAATAGGCAACAATTCAGGAAAAGAGTCAGACCCCCCTCCATCCTCATTACCTCACTCCGGCAAGTCTTACTGCAACAGAGCCACCATCTCTGCTGCTGCTGTACCCTATTACCATCCTACCAGCTGGCCCCCTCAGTAGTAGGACGCTTGATATCCAACCTTCTTCTCCCACTCACCTAGGCAAAGTTTCAGGAAACATCTCAAACCCCCCCATCCATCGGCTTTACCTCACTCCGGCAAGACTTACTGCAGCAGAGCCACCATCTCTGCCGCTGCTATACCCTATTTCCATCCTACCAGCTAGCCCCTTCACTGGTAGGACGCTTGATATCCCGCCATCTACTTCCAACACCAACCAGCGTCGTTCTGACCGGAGATTTATGAATATAACAGCGTCTCGAGACCACCAGAAGCAACTGAAAGACAATTTTGAAGGTTTAGGGTACCGGGGCCATTACCCGGCTTTGGCAAAGAAAAATTGGATCCAGTCTCCCCGCCAAACTCCTTTCTTTAGAGGTGAGCCCAGTAACTTGCAGTCATTTCAATTGCTTGTTTAGTCACACAAACAATCACACTGTTCAGGGACGCTGGACCCGCTTTCCAGCAGGTGCTGCTACCCACCAATAGATGGAGCCCCCCTGACAGTGCTAGCGGTGTCTGCTCTTACCAGCATCCCTAGTATCCGCCCGGGTGGTTTCTCGGGAAAAAAAAAAAAAAAAAAAAAAAAAAAAAAAAAAAAAAAAAACTATGGCAAAATTCAGAAAATAGGCAAGACTTCAAGAAACGCCTCAGAAACCCCCATCCATCCTCTTTACCTCACTCCGACAAGACTTACTGCAGCAGAGCCACCATCTCCGCTGCTGCTATACCCTATTTCCATCCTACCAGCAAGCCCCCTCACTAGTAGGACGCTTGTTATCCCACCATCTACTTCTCCCACTCACGTAAGCAAAAGTTCAGAGAACGTCCCAGAAACCCCCATCCATCCTCTTACCTCACTCCGGCAAGACTTACCGCAGCCGAGCCACCATCTCCGCTGCTGCTGTGCCCTATTTCCATCCTACCAGCTAGCCGCCTCACTAGTAGAACGCTTGATATCCCACCATCTACTTCCAACACCAGCCAGCGACCTTCTGGCTTCAAACCACCACAACCGCATCAGAGAAGCCCACAGTGAATAGCAAGAAACCCCCAGAATCATGAAGCGACCTCAAGACCACCAGAAGCGACTTACACAAATCAACTTACTCATGAAAAAAGAGACCCAAATAGAATTATCTGGAAGCCGATATAACCAAAAACATGCTGCCCCAGTGCTATCAACAGACTATCCTACGGCTGCCACAATCCACATATCCAAGATACCAGGCTCTTCTAGGCCTCACACCCCCAACCGCTGGGTTACAGGGCAGCGCGACCCACCCCAGCTCCGACCCGCGTCGTCCTAATACCAGCTCGCGGTTAGCCACTGGACTGCCTTCCACCCTCGGCAGTTCCCCAAATCTCTCTACCAGGCCTCTAACCCCCGCATACTCAGGTTACAGGGCAGCGCAACCAAACCCCAGCTCCGGCCAGCGTCGTTCTGGCATCGGCCAACCCTAACCTTATGGACATGATGGCGATAATCCACCGTCGGATAATCTGCTGAACACACCGTAGCAACTAATGCTTTGAAATACCCGGCTTCCTCGATGCCAGGTCGTGCTCAACACCCCCAAACCACCTGAACACGCCCCCTGACCCCCCTCCGGCAAGACTTGTCACAGCGGAGCCACCATCTCCGTTGCTGCTATGCCCTATTTCAGTCCTACTGACTGACCCCCTCGCCAGCAGGACGCGTCACCTCCCTCCCACTACTGACCTCTCTCAAACAGGAGTGTATCACCACAACCAGTGAAACAACAAAACACTAGAATACCGTTCTCAGGTGAGTCGAAACATCAGGAAAAAGTTCGAAAAACAAGATTCAACAAATTCACGAGACCATTGAAATTCTAAAAAGTTAGAGATCACTATTCAAGATCAGAGACGAGGCTCTGATTTACGATGGTCAATATGAAAAGAACAAATTGAGAGTAATTCAGAAATTTTGGAGATCATTCATGATCCCACTGTCTTGAATCAGGTTTGTGGATTCACGAGTTCATTGAGAATCTAAAAATTAAAAAAACATTATTCGAGATCATAGGCGAAACTCTGATTTACGATCATCAACTGATAGGATTAAATCGAGAATTATTCAAAAAAAATTGAATTCATTCATGAGTCCGCTGTCTTGAATCAAATTAGAATTGAAAAACGTAAAGCTACCTGTCATGAGAAAATCAAATAGAAAAATCCAAAAGATTAAATTTGAAAACCAGAGATTAGAATAAAAAAATCGGATTCACAATCGTATGAAAATCAAAATCGGGTTACTATCTTGAAGCTACCTCCAAAAAACGAGATCAAAACGGAAAAAACGGAGGTCACACAAGCCCCGAAGAGCAAAACTATGGATCAAAGCATATAAAGTGACCTCTCATCATGATGTGTCTATCTCCCCCAAACCTTCACCCCCTCCCTTATCGGCCTGAAGGCAACTCAGCCATCACATGGCCACTCTCTCGGCCATCAAAAAAAGACTGAACAATAAGGAAAGATGAGGCGAAGTAGCTCGGGGGACTGATGCTGCGGGAGCTGAAATATTCTGTTGGGTATAAGTATAAATTGATATCCCGTCCTTTCTGCGTTTTACAAGCTCCTCTCTTCTTTTATATATATATATATACTTGGCGGTGGTAAGAGAACCGTCAGAATTGAGGGCTTATCGGTAGGGCTGCTCCATCTATTGGTGGGGAGCGGCACCTGCTGGAAACCGGGTCCAGCGTCCCTTTGATACATCATGTAATATAAAAAATGGTGTTTTCCTCTCTTTTTTGAAAGGGTGACGGGGTTGAGATATCATCATTGAATGAACTGACCGGCCCCAGGTAATTCAAAGTGATTTTGTTCTGGTCATCTGATCGTAGTAGCGGGACTCGAACTTGGGGGGGGTCTGCATTTGAACAATTTGAGGGTTGTAAAAGCACTCAACTGGACCATAGGACCCTCTGATGAGGGAGGGGTGCTGTTTGCCTTGCCTGCATTTTATAGCCCCCGAGTGCATTCTATGCCCAGCATCGTCTCGTTTATACTGTCTGTGATGTGATTAGCATGCCCCTCAACCCACTGGGTATTTTTTATGTCCGGAATGATACCAACTTGTCTTTCGTTATGATCTCAATGCTTTTTTTTTTTTTTTTTTTTTTTTTTTTTTTTTGCAGAACCTCATGGCTCTGGCTGCTACCATTCTGGGGAGCAACAGTCCGGGGACCTTGTCCCACTAGCTCCGTTGAGCTCGGTCAACGTGGGGTTTTCGAGCCTGTGTGACTGTACGCGACAAGGGAGATGGACGTCGTCCAATTCATCTAACGGCCCGTTTTTAATAAAAAGGGCAATAGAGACCATCTTCGCTTTTTCTTACAACAAAAAACAGAAATAAATCCTTTCTCTCCAATACTACTACCCCTACCCTCTCTACTTTCCGTTGAACTAGCTGTCTCCTTTTTTTGAGACAGCTAGTTCACCGACCCTCTTGTTTCCCCAACAGGCGTTTTCCAAGAGAAACTGTACAAGCCTCCTTCCGTTTGCCATTTTTTGGACGGGATTCGGGCACCTCTTCATTTTCTGCTATGGAAGTGCCCCTATGCCACTCCAATTGTGAAAAATGAAAAACGAGAACAATTGTATTCCTGCCATTCATAAATGCATTTCTCATTTGAAATCGAATTAAAATGATTTTTTTTAGCTGTGCGTTGAGCTGCCTCGACTTAACCGTGCAAGTGGGACAAGGTCCCAGTTCCTTTCCCTTATGATCTAGATAATATCATTGCTCCTAGAGTTGTAAATAATAAAAATATTATAAACTCTGTCAATAGTATTCCAGAACATTTCATATATTCAAAGGATAAAGGAATACATAAGATACAGCATAAGCTGATTATCAGACGGAAGCATGTAGTAAAATGGTTAAGTTCGTACGTTTCCTGAAATCGTGGCTTGTTAACAGGCACGACGTTAGGAAGTACTGGTGGTTTAACAAATGATTAAAGAAAATCATTTGTAAAATAATAAAATAATAAAATAATAAAATAATAGGATAATAAAATAATAAAATAATAAATTCATATGTAAAACACAGCACAGGCCGCGTGTGGAGTAATTATGGACGTCTGCATAGTTCGGACTTGCGGTTAACTAATCATTTGAGCTTATTTATCCTTACGCAACCTCAGCTGCTTCATTTCAGCGTTGATTTTGGTCCCAGTGAGTGCCACAGTGGTTCTCTCAGTGCTCCAATGCCTGCGTCCGAACTTTCCCTGGAAGGATGGCCCGGTGCATGATCTGAGATAAGATCCAGATGAATGGGCCTGCCAGGGGAGGGCCCACGTGAGCAGGTGCACTTGCGCGAACTTGGCTCTAGACCTGGCATGATTCATTCTCTTATGGCAATGGTCATTGGTCGCCGATTCCATGGCCCGCATCCAAGACAGCTGTTGGCTGCAATTTCCCCCAGAAGCAGAAAGAGTGCTGGGTTCTCTCCGGACTCCCCTCCCATTGGGAGCGTTCTCTCGTCTCTGCCATTGTGACATATGGAGTACGGGGACAAGAATCGCCTTCCGTCCTTTCGGGACTACCCTCAGTACGGTGACAGACCATTGGGTTCTACTGAGGACTTTTTTTTTTTTTTTTTTTTTTTTTTTTTAAAGAGATTTGTTTCGAATTCAAAGAAGATTGGTCTGGAGCCGGGGTCTCCACAATTCAACCCGGTAAAAGGTGACTCTCTGGCAGCATTAGCCAGCTTCGCTTTTTACGGGACCAGAGGACCCGGGAAACTTCTGACTGACTTAAGAAAATCGAGGAAAATCAAGGAGGGAACTTTAGCCAACAGAGGGTTCTGGAAGTTTAAGCTACTCTGCTCAAATCATGTACTAAGCCCTGGTGACCTATTGATTTGGACCATTTCTCGATTTATGCGTGTCATCCTTGAAAGCGCAGGGGCTATGCTAATCTTCTCTGTATCGTTCCAATTTTAACGGATGTCCCGAAGGACCTGAGGACTAATTAAACTGAAGGTCCATGCAAGCTTGTGACTACCGGCCTCGCTAGCTTCACCACTCGACATTCTACATGCATTTGGACTCCTTTCTGGACCCGGTGCATTCGCAGGAGTCCAACATTCTGAATGTAATATCCGGCCGACTGACTGTGAGCTCCAGATACATTTAGAACGTTGTGTAGTGGGGCGAGGCCCTGCGTTTCAACCACGAGTACATCTGGGAGTATATTGCCTTGTTGCAATCACAGTTTTGGTCTGGCGGCGACAGTTTGAGGCCTTGAGCAAAGCGTCCTGAAATCTTACAGGGGGAGGAGGAGGAGGGGGGGGGGGGGGGGGGGGGGGGGGGGGGGGGGTGATGAAAGCCATCTCCAACCTTGCAATTCCTGCGTCAAGTGGCCTCCGATTCTGCAGAGCATCCTGAAATCCTGAGACCAGGGGGGCTGGTGAAAGCCCGAGTATGTATTCTCTACTCCTGGTCCTTTTAAATGACTTTCATTCTTTCTTCTCTGGCTCAACCTCCGATGCAGGCTGGAATGCCTTGCTTTTAATTGGATTTGACAGCTGGATCCCACTTGGGCCTGACGATACGCCAGGAGTCAGGACTACCCAAGGGGGCATTCTGTATCTTGCCCAGTCCACGCCGGGACTTCAGATTGATTTGTGGTTCCTGCCTGAAATCTTATCTGCGAACCGAGAGATCCCGCGGATTGAAGCTGGGCTGATTGAACAGCTAGCTGCTCCTGTCTGAGAACCGAGGGCCTCGCCACACCACTCTCGAAATGTGCAAAATGAGAATGAACTTCCCGCTAGAACATGGCCAGATGCACGAGCCACATCTTTGACCTTTTCACATTTCGAGAGTGGCGTGGCGAGGCCCTCCTAAGTTGCACCCATGAAGGAAGGATGCAGGAGGATTCTAACGACGAACCATACTCAAATTCGTAATTCCTTGTCAGAGGGCCTCGCTGCACTACTCGCAACATGCCCAAACGACAAAAACGATGGCAATGTATCTTTCCCTGTTCTAGCGTTGGATTCAGTCTCGTTTTGCGCACATTTGGAGAGTAGTGCATCGAGGCCCATAGTCTGTACCATCAACAAGCAGACCACTGCACACGAATTTTGCACTGCAATACCTTTCTCGGCCTTTTGGCTAAGATCAAGTGTAGTTTGTCCTTCAGGACATCCGTTAAAATTGGAACGATACAGAGAAGATTAGCATGGCCCCTGCGCAAGGATGACACGCATGAATCGAGAAAAGATCACGTGTAGTATCTGTTCTGATCAGTTTAATATCTGATCCGTGGTCCATCGGGCCACGTGGAAAAAAAAAAAAAAAAAAAAAAAAATTGCACTGCAAAAACAACACCACTACAAAACAAAACTAGGAAGACAGTACTGGCTACTCCTTTCAAACCTTTCTTTCGGACGCAAAGGACAATTGAAACGTACGTCTCTCAAACGTAACATTAACTAAACAAACTGGCAAAACCACTCTGTTCCGTGGGGGAGTTTACGCTACAAACTATGGAAAGGCGGTGCATTGGCGGAATTTTTAGGGGATGGGTGGGGACTTTGTTATCTAACGCTCAAACCTTTATGCAAGTCAATGGGGTAAGGTTGAAAGGGATCAGGATCACCAGGTCGGTGAGGCAGGGATGTCCACAATCCCCTGTCCCGTACGTGATCTGTATAGAAGCACTGCACGGCCGGCTGAGGGAGGATGATAGGCTGCGAGGGTAGAAAATCTGACTGGGCTAGCGGCTGAAATTGTCTGCGTTTGCTGACGACATTCGGGGCCATCGCAGCAGCTTGCAGTGCTGACGGAAGACTTGGCGACCTTTTTTTTTTTTTGTGTGTGTGTGTGTGTGTACTGACGTAAGACTTGGCGACCTTTTATAAGCACTCGGGGGCGAGAGTTAACTGGGGCAAGTCCAAAGCAGTTCTGCCTAAGGGCTTGCCCCCACCAGAAGGTTGGGATATACCTATGTTGGGGGAGCACAAACGGCTGTGCTTCTTTGGGGTGAATATCACCTCAGGCTGCCAGGTGGGGGGGCAGCCCAGGTGACTCTGCACTGCATTGACGACTGCGGCAACTATAAGAATGTGGTGAGTATAAACTGCACATCATCGTCAGTATCATCATACAAGTGTTACTCCATACAACCAGCGAACGTCGGTTCACAAGAACCTAACAACACATCATGGCAGACCACACAATGTTCTGGTCGCACGTACTGGGTAGCTTGGGCACATTTGCGAAAGCCTTGGTAATCAAGAACTCCGTGCTCGCCACCATGTCGTATGCGGGTGAGGCACATATGCCAAACAGAACGTTATTCGCTCAGCTGAGAAAAGCGATCCGGGAATATCTTTAGGTGGGGCAGGTGACAAAGGAGGACAGCATAAGCAGGGTGACGTGGGGGAAATTGAGAAGAGAATTATTCAATATCAACAATGTAATTAGGAGCTTTACATCTCACGGACATAATTACATCGTCACGCAGTGCGCTCACACACGACACCATGCTCTCGCACCGCACAGTCCTTCTACTCCAATCCGCTCAGACTGCGTTCGGGCTGTCCCCTGCTTCCAATAAATAGTCTTTCAGATGCTGGGCCGGCTACTCCCGGTTCCCTCCTGAGTCCAACCTAGGTCCGGCTACACCCGGTTCCCACTGTGCCAAACCTTGGTCCCACACTTTCCGATTTATTTATTATTATATTTATTTTTATTTTATCTAGCTGTCGTCAGCAATATCGTCGTACGTGCGGCACGTTATCAGCGGCCGCCCATAGTCTGAAACAGATCACATAGTGTCGTGCCTTGCAGATATTCCCGCCCAGCGGGCTGTTTCCAGTTGCTGTCCTTGAGCGCTGCATACCACATGCGAATATCAGCAGACTTGTCGTTACCAGACCTTGCGTGCTGCATACCACATACGAATATCAGTAGACTTGTCTTTAGCTGCAGAGCCATCCAGCCATCCCGTGTGATTTCTTCAGTGTTGCATGTCCCTTTGTCGAGCTCAGGCGCTTCCACGTCACTCATCTCGTGGTACTCCTCCATCCTCCAACCGGTAGGTTTGGTCACCTCTACCCAAGGTATATCCCCAAAAAACGTTCATAGAGCTCAGGCCAGTCCCTCCCACCCACCCTATTTGCGACTTTCTTCATTCCTCTCAAAAACATATCTGTTGTGTATTCTAACGATCTCAGTTCTCTGTGTAGGGTCATCAGACTCATTGGCAAGGTAGCAGATGTCGATGATTTGCTGATGATCCTATACATGGTTCCCACAATGAAGGCATACTTTTGTTCATTCGAACTGAAGGACTCGCAGCTTCTTGTCGTTTTTAACACATGTTCCTCTTTGTTCCATATTGTTGCAAAATTCTTGAATCTGTGAAAGGAAACAATATCGGCTGGTGCTTTCGTGACCAGGACCGTCGTCTCCAGAAAGTCTACGTGATTCAATCCATCATCTGTCCGTTCGAGTATGAGGTCCTTGTGATAGCAACCTGATATCTTTTCCATTCTTTGCATTGCTTCTTTTTCTCCATCCTTGTTTTTATACCATGTGATCAAGATCAGGTCGTCGATGAACCTTTTTCCGCAGATCAACTTCTTTTCGCTCCCCAACGAGTGTATGAACTTGTTCTCTGCAAACATGCACACCAAGCATGCCAACGAGGGGCTTGCATGTCCACCCATCGGGATGCCTGTGTTTTGTTTCAAAATCTCCCCCATTGACTTGAAGAAAACGTTGTTCAACATGAACTCGGTTAGTTTCTCCAGATCGGACAACCTTACTGATTTCCATCCACCTTCACCAGCTGATTTTGCAAACTTCGCGCCTTTTCCCCTTGTTTGTATTCTGACCCAGTATTGTCCTTTCTGCCGAAATTCATCCATAATCCAATTCACTGCTCTTTTGATCTCATTATGCGGGATCATGGTGAACATTTCTTTGATATCAAATGTTCTTATCATAATCCTAGCATCCAGCCCCATTTTTCTTACATCCTTATTTACCTTGGCTAGTGCTGGTTTTAGATCGCGTGTTGCATGCATGTTAAAGTGCTCCTTCTTTGTCTCCCTGATCATCAAGTTCAGGGTTTTCGTCAGAACTTTTGTTGCAGATCTGATCGGGCTCTGGCAGGACGGGCAGATTGGTCTTTTCTTTCTTACATCCTTGTGCTTGCTTAAAATGAAGGCATCCTGTATTCGTCCATCTCTGTTTCATCCCATCACTCGTTCCAGTTTCTTTTTCTGGAATTCCTTCCTCATTCTCTTCAGGATTTCCTCTTCGCTTTCCTTCGCGCTTGTGCACTTTTCGTTTTCGTTATACACCAGTTTCATCCCCCGACTGTAGTGCCACGGACATTCCACAAGAGTTGCCCCTGGGTTCCTGTCAAGCGGTGACAAAACCAAGCCTTTCAATGCCTCTTTTACCCCAAGCACGTATTCTACCAGTACCTTCCCATTTTCCACAACCTCCGTCCTCGTACAAATCTTACGGCCGGGAATTCGAGGCCTCACCGACCTGGGGAAATTGACTCAAGACTAGAGTGGGGTGGGGTGGGCTGGGAATTCTAGGCCGATGGCTGCAAATGATCTCATTGCAGCTGAGGAACTTGGCACGGGTGCGTGCTGCTGCTGACAGCGGGGGGGACCATGGCAGAAGATCACACAGCAGCGCCTGGCTCATGCTATTATGAGAATCTCCTGGGAGGTGGTTGAACCATATGCTTTACAAGCGCCAATGTAATTGGCCATATAAGGAGGAAGATATGCTTTATGGTCTGGTCCATGCCGCTATCACTGCGGAAGGGGAAGATCCAGCTCCAGTGGAGGTGCCGAGAGTCTGCAGATGCCATCTTCAATCTCCGCTCTTTGATAACAGGTTCATATGCAATGCGGAGGGGGACCCGTACCCCTGGCAGGGTAGGGAGGGAGCATTTGTATGACAATGGGCAGAGCAGGGTGTGTATAGGATTGGGCATCTGTGGGACTCTCAGAGGGGAGGGGGGATTGGAGATCAGATGAAGAGATGATATTAGGGTGCCTGCCTAGGCAGTTCCACAGGCTCCAGAGGCTAACTGAAGCGTGGGAGGCCATACCGGCCCTGTGGATTGAAATTTTGAGGAAGGGGCCCCTGCAGAAAGGGGACTGGGTCAGCCGAAAGGGGCAGCTCCATCCACATAGGAGGGTGCATAGAATAGAAGAGTCACAGGAAGCGAGGAGGCGACAGGCCACAGATGGTGAGGTCGGGCGACGAGGGCTTAGCTACCCACTGCAGAGGATGGATGAGGAGGGTTTACCGCTCAGATGCTCGGTCAACCCAACCCGTTGACTGTGGAGACTACCCAACCCGTTGACTGTGGAGACTATGTACCGCTCAGATGCTCGGTCAACCCGTTGACTGTGGAGACTATGTGTTACATGCCCAGTTGTACATAATAACCGAGGATCCGCAATGTGATAAAAAGGACTGAATGGATAATGCAGTGTAAGTGGAATCTCAACAAGCAATGTGCATTCTGATACATACAAAATGGTGCTTTATAGCACAGGGGAAGACTTAACACTGACCTCTTTCACGTAGTACAAGATAGCGAAGCAGAATGCTAGAATACTAAGGACTAGCCCAATCAATGTTTAACGCAGACTAAACATACATCATTATCATCACAAGGTGTGAAGAGACCTGGCGCTGTACGCAGGAAGAAGGCGCCAGGCCCTGATCATGCACAGACGAAGAGGAGGGGAGGAGGGGGAGAGATGGGAATGTCGTCAACACCAAGTCTTGGTCACAAGTCCCAAATAATCCCTCGTCAAAATGTCTGAAGCCCAAAAGTCAGCTTCCTTGAGATCACCTGAGTGTTTTTCTGACCCTTTTCCTCCCTCTGCTCTGGCTCTGGTGGATCTGGGATGGTTTGGGGGGGAAGAGGGAGGATAGGTGATTTCATTAGAAGGGGGGGGGGTTATGGAGATAGATGCTAGGTTAATCCTTTTTCTTCTGGCGGTCATTTTGTATGGCTGAAGAGGCATCTAGAGTTCCATGAATAGTACAACACCATTCTAGGATATGAGGATTTTTGGATTGATATTTTGTTCGATCAAAGTTATATGTAAGGGACGCTGGACCCGTTTTCCAGC
>BFEA01000729.1:427383-444197 GCA_003427395.1 Chara braunii | reverse complement strand
AGACCAGATACAAAAAAAAAAAAAAAAAAAAAAAAAAAAAAAAAAAAACGTATCAAGTCTCAACCATAGACCAGGGGGGTCCGGCGTTTTGGGAACGCCGGACCCCCAGGAGCAAAAAATTCCGACCGGATTTTGGCAAAAAAAGTCAGTTTTGATTTCGTTCAAAAAATATAATATGTCCGTTTTGACGAAATGGCTGTTCTAAGTACTCGGTTGGCCTGTTGCCGTAGCATCGCTGGGAGATGATGTCGCCGACCTCCTGAAAACCGTCCATAGAGGGTGGGTCTGGCGATCGTCGCCCGATAAAATCGTCATGTTCCGCTGGCGTGTAAAGAGCCAACTTGGAGCAATGAAAGACCGGGTAGACGGGCAAGTGAGCGGGCACCTGAATAGTGAAGGAAGGTCCTTCGGGTGCATCTCCAGCGGGTGCCACGATCGGCCAGGGCCCCATCCATTTCGGGAGGAGCTTGCGAGAGATGTCTTGTTCAAGGCTGAATTCCACGGCGGAGACCCAAACGAGGTCGCCGACGCGGAATTGGCAAGGGAGACGCTGGCGATTGGCCTGTTGGCTCATGCATTGTTGTGTCTTAGCCATCTGGTCGCGTGCCTTGACAAGAAGCTATTGCATTCAACGTATGAAAAAAAGATGGTCGTCGCTCTCAGCCGCTCGTGGAATGATGGTGTCCAATGGAGAAGTGACCGGCGAGCCGTGCTCGAATTCGAAGGGCGACATCCCAATAGCCGGGTGGATGGAGGAGTTGTAGGCCAACTCGACATCCGGCAGCCGCTCAACCGAATCCTTCTAGTCAGGATGGATGAGAGTGCGAAGGAGAACCTGTGCGGTCTGGTGCGCCCTCTCCATTTGGGCCATCGGTCTGGGGTTGGTGAGCTGAACTGGGCTTGAGAGATGAGCCCCATCGCTTGATGAGTGCCAACCAAAAATCGGACATGAACCGAGTGTCGCGGTCGCAGACGATTTCCTTGGGGTAACCCTTGGTTTGAATCCAACCGGCGTAAAGAACCTCGGCCAACTCCGGTGCCTTCGCATGATAGCGGCAAGGCAAAAACATGGCAAACTTGGTGAGTTGGTCGACCACCGTGAGAATCCCATCCACTCCGGTCTTGTGCTTGGGGAACGGGTCAGTAATGTCCATGGCAATCGCTTCCCTTCACCGCAAAGGGACCGGTAATGGTCGTAACTCGTCGTACGGACGATGGTTGCGGGATTTGCAGCATCGACAAACCTCGCATAACTCGCAATAGCGTGTGACGTTGCCGAGAAGGCCGGGCCACCAAAATCGTTCGCGAAGTCGGTCAATCATGCGATTGACTCCAAAGTGTTCGGTGGAGGGAGCATCGTGGAACTCGCCAAGAAGCCGTGTACGCAAGTGAGGATCACTCGGTACACGAAGAAGGTCCTTCCCCCGCGTGTGGACAAGCAAGTACCCCTCTTGGATCCGGTAGTGAGAAGGCGCCGAATTAGGAGAGGAGCAATTCGCGTACTTGTCGCGAAACTCGGGGTCGGCTTGGTAGTCGCGGATGAAACTGTCCCGCAGGGCGTTGTCGATCTCGAAGGTTGAATAGATCGCAGTACAATGATCCGGATGCCATGAAAGAGCATCCGCAAAACGGTTCGACTTCCCTGGACTGTGATCGGGAAAGAAATCGAACTGGTCGATGAAAGTCATCCATCGAGCGATGGTACTGTTGACGGTGTCTTGGGTCTTGTAAAAGACCAACGGATTGTTGCCCGTTACCCATCGGAATTGGCTTCGACCAAGGAGGAAATGCCGCCACCGTTGAGCGCATGGACGGAGGCGAGGAGCTCCTTCTTGCGTGCATCGTCAATGGAGTGCACGACGGACACTTTCTTGTTGAAATACTCAACCGGGTGCCAGTCCACGCCATCGTGTTGCTCGAGTCCCAACCCCCATCTGAAGCTAGATGGTTTAGTAGGAAAGAACTTCTACCTACTGCTCCTGATATTGTTGCTGCATATGAACGTGGGTTAACTGAGAATTGGTGTATTTTCTGCGATGGAACTCGAAAACTGGGATGGCAGGAATGCAATAACCCATATCATATGTCTTGTGGAAACTGAGGGTCAACCCGACCATCCTCAACCAGACCGAAAAGGGGCACATGACCCCACATAAGGACTCAGGGCCTGGACGTGAGGCGATTGACTTTGGTCAACTGTCGAAAATTCCAACAGTCAAAGTTCAGAGGTACCTAGCCCAGGCCGCTGGGCAAGCACACACACTTATTTGTATGCAGGTACCCAGACAGCATTAGGTCCAAGGGAGAAGTCTGCAACTGTACAATCCGGACCTTCAGATGTGAGTCAATCCGGACGATTGTGGGAAAGGCACCCGAGGCCAGACAGCCTCGACGACCGCTACTTAAGGCGGGCCTCGAGTGAGTCAAGCATTCAGTCTTACTATGCTGCTTTGACGCTGGCTCGACTTTGACACGACGCCGACTTCATGCTGGCTGTGCGCTAGCGTTGTGGACGACGGCACGAGGTGGAGGCAGCATTCTGGCGCTTCTTCAGTGCGCCAGGCCGTGCTGATGTGGTGTTGCCTCTGGTCTTCATGGCATGTTGATGTGGCACTGCCTCTGGTATATGTGGCGCTGCCTCTGGTCTTCATGGCATGCTGATGTGGCGCTGCCTCTGGTCTATGTGGCATGCTGATGTGGCGTTGTCTCTGGTATATGTGGCGTTGCCTCTGGTCTACGTGGCATGCTGATGTGGCCCTGCTACTGGTCTACATTGGTGATGTGGTGATTGCCACATGTTCAATAGGTGACGTAACATTGTCCACGCTGTCTACATGAGGTGACTGGTTGAAGGAAAACAGGTACTCACCTAGGTTTGAAATTGATACTGGAATCTGCAATGTCTTCATGGTCTTCATGAGATTGAGTGCCACGTGGCACTACCGTATGTGACCAGGAATATAATTATTATCATTGTTAATGTGGAGAGGGGAGAAGCCCGGAGAAGGAGAGGGTTCAAAAGGGATTATTGTGTGAATGTTCGTCTTCTCCTTTATCTGTTCCCCCTCCACTCTCTTCTATTGATGATAATGAGATACTATTTGATATATCTTTTCACGAGTTGGAGACTTGGTTGCAGATACTGACTCTACAGGTATTTGACGACTTCAAGTATTTATCAGACTGAGTTCATTACACCAAACTTGATGCGGAAAAAATCATTGAAGCCCAAAGATGGTGGTTGGACCCGTAAGTATAGTCTCCAACAGATGGATCTAAGGGAGGGGTCGCAGTGCTGATCAATAAAGATCTAGATATCGGAGTCCTGGATATTTGTGTTGACACAAGGGGTTGATGGGTTTGGATCAAGATAACTATTGAGGATAAGGATTGAGCATTATGTCAGTCGATGGGTCAGTAGACTACTCCGCCTGCATTGAATTCTTTGCAAATTCACCTAAATTGATCCCAGACACTAAAAACTTGATATTGGCGGGGGACTCGAACCCAGTTCTCGCCCCAAGACTTGATTCCCCACGACCTGAGCCCCTTCGAATAGATGGTCAATTATTCGCTGAATTTGTCAATTCACAGGGTCTCTTAGATATATACTGTACTCTGAACCCCCATTCCTCGTGCTACACTTGGTGTGGTCCCAGACCATCCGCTCGAGCTCCCCAACAAAAAAAAAGGATCAGATGTTATCTTCGCACGTGGGACCCCTTGGGACAGGTGCATTGGTGCAGATCTGAAGTATGGGTCTATGTCAGATCACAACCCGGTCGTGATGGATATGATTGCAAAATATATTATTCACAAGCACAAACCCCCATTCAGACTAAATGTCAAAATCTTGAAAGATCCGGGGATCCCCTCCTGGATATTTACACAGGTGAAAGACTGGGACAAGGCAAGAGATTTTTTTCATAGTCTTGAGGACTGGGCAGACACTGGAATACGTATTATCCAGACAGCCATGGACAAATTTTCTAGGATGAAAGCAGCGACTTGCTCGTGGAAAAAAAAATCATTTTTATCACTTATCAAAGAAGCCGAAAGATCAATGAGTGACGACCCTTTCTCCGAATATTATTGGTAAACCAGGAGAACCGCAACTCTCTCAGATTTAGAACATCTAGAAATCCAGCGACAGTCCAACTGGATGGAATGGTTGAAAATCGGAGGTATTATTGGATATGACCGGATGACAAAGCTCACTTTCTAGTATCTAATTCTCCGCCAAGCCAAACCTCTAATGAGCGAATTGAACCACTCTTTCGCACTTACTGCCCCCTTGGCTACAGAGATCTCTCAAATTTGCTCATATGCCATGAAATACTTTAAGGATATAGTGACAACTAGACGCCCTTTTGACTCCTTTGATAACCTAACGAAACACTCAGACTTTTGAAACAGAACAGGGGATAAAGTTCCCTTAACTCGAAGGGAGTCACTAGAGACCTCAATCTAAGAGAGAGAGGCATGGTTGGCTGCCAAACAGATGGCCTCTGGTAAATGCCCAGGCCCTGATGGTCTCCCTATTGAACTTTTTCTCAGTACATGGGAAACCTTTGCCCCCTTCTTCTGTGAGATTTACAATAAAGCCGTATCTATTGGTTCCCTACCAAAAGAGGTTAACTGTGGTATGATTTCTCTACTTTATAAAAAAAAGGACAAAATGGAGGTTCGTAATTGGAGACCGATCTCTGTTTTCAATGTGACCAACAAATTGCTGGGGAAAATCATAGCGATCGGACTTGCGGAGATTCTTCCCTCTTTGGTAGGGGTAGAACGGGGTGCTTTTGTGAAGGGAAAAAATCAATATTCGAAAATATCCTAACAACGATACAGACCTTGAAAATTATTGGAAAGGAAAGGAGAAATTTGGTCATCCTAATGCTTGACATGGAGAAAGCCTACGACGAGGTCAGCTGGGCCTTTGTGAACACAACATTACAAAACCTGGGCTTTGGCCCGATTTTTTTTATCTGGATTAAAGCACTGTATGCAAATGCAACAACTTCAGTAATGGTGAATGAAAAGTTTTCCGATGAATTCACGCTAACACGTTCTTTGAGGCAAGGATGCCCCCTGACCCCATTGATCTTCATTCTTCAACTAAAAGTCCTATTAGACAATATAAAATTTAATAATGAGATAAAAGGATTGAGGACTACCCCAACATTACAGTGGAAGGGGGGCGCTATTGTTGATGACGAAATCGTGACATGCATAAATTTTACTGCTTGTTTGTTTGAACTATGTAAGGTCATAGATAATTATTGTGTTTTATCGGAAACCTCAATAAATTGGGACAAATCGGTGTATTTCCTTCCTCTTCAATTTGAGTTGTGTGTGGATTGGGGTTTCCGTCGCATCCCTGCAAATTCGTCAGACAAGTTCCTGGGAGTACAAATTTTTTTGTCAGACTGTTCTTCGACGCAGGATAATATCCTGGTGGGCAAAGCGTCTACACGAATTGAAAAGTGGGAGAGGACACATACTCTCTCCCTATTTGGTCGAACCCTGGTTTTGTCTACTGCAGCTTTCTCGACCCTTTGGTTCCCATTGGCGGTCTTCCTGTTAGGGGAGGAAGCCCACAAGAACATAAAAAGAGCAGCGGCACGATACCTCTGGAAACAATCAGCCTTAAAAGAGCAGGGGTTTATTTCCAAAGTGGCATGGGAGGCAATAGCCAGACCCTGTTGTCAAGGAGGTTTGGGGATTCTGGATCCACTTCAGCAAAATATTGCTTTACTGGCCAAATAGCCAGTCCAAGCTATGGTTGGGGATGGCTGCAAAATTTGGATGAGACTGGCATAATATATTTTGGGCAGCGAGTGGGGGTTGGAGGACCCTACGAAGTTGTGGGTATGTTTGATGATGTCATCTTTCACCCAACGTCGTCCTCAATCAAGAATTTGGCGTAATATCATCTATGCATGGAGCAAGCTTAAGCCTTCAGAGTGGAGACCGCCACGAACAAAAAAGGAAAGCCAATCAACTTCTATTTGATAACCCTCATATTTTACAGCAGAACGGTACTCCGTTTGCAGCCAAGGGGGGAGATTCAAATTTCGGAATAATATGGATCAAGAAAGACATTCTACATGTTAAAGACCTCTAAGACCCAGTCTCCTCGGACTCGATTGATGAAGGTACGCTAGGAAGGGAACTCCCAAGGGAACACAAATTGTCAGAGAATTATTAATCTGTTACTAGAGGCTATTCCTCAAGCGTGGGCTTACCATCTTCAAGTCGACACAGAGAATGCTCAAAATACATGGCTTAGATCTCTGAATCATCATTAGCGTCCTTCTTACGCAAGGACCCGTCTATCCAAAAACTTCCGAACGTAGGCTCCCCCCATCATATGGCATTTCCCACAGTAATTATGTTCGTTGACGACCTAACGGTATTAATACGAGTTTCGAACTCCATATCAACACTCGTCAGAGCAATGAAAGTCTTTAGGCTAGCTTCAAAGATGAAGATAAATTGAAGAAAGACAATAGGTTGGTGGTTATCTGAAGAACCAGTTCCCCCGCCGCAAGGCCCTAAAGATAACATGATATGGGAAATACCTGAATCCCCTTTGAGATATTTGGGAATTCAAATAACAAAAGACGGGCCAGCACCCCAGATGACACATAACCTATTGACCGGCCAAATCAACAAAATGGGAAAATGGAGCCAGTCCTTCACATCTTTACTGGCCCGGCCACTAACCATCAATACGTCTATATTCTCAATGATGTGGTACATAGCTTCGATCTGGACCATACCTGACTAGACAATCAAAGAGCTAAACCGAAAAACTATAGCTTACCTATGGTTAGGGGAATGGGGAACCCTAATCCAGGAGAACACCCCAACGAGAGCATACCAATTTTCCCATCGACAATCAAGAATGGGGTCGATGTCCATCTTCACATCCTTCCCTATCCAGTGGCAAAAACCGGATGAACCTATCATCAACAACACCGACTCACATCCCTCCCTATCCAGTGTCCAAAACTGGATGAACCTATCATCAACAACACCGACCCACAAACAACAACGCTCCAGGCTTTTATACTTCGCAAAGTGAGAGTACTATGAATCTGGCCAAAACAGATTTTCCAAATTGGAGTATTGGTCCAGGACCTGGAATTCGACCCGCATGAGTAGGTTTGGCAACCACAAAGGGACACGACCAACAAATCTTCAATTCCAATTTCGGAATATACGGTCAAACTCGGCTACAGGATGTTATTAAAGACAAAGGACCCGGAACCAGTAATCAAGGACCGATGGAAAAAGTTAAAAAAAAATAAAAAAATCCCTCCAGTGTTAGCGATGCTGATAAGAGCAGACACTGCTAGCACCTGGTGAAAGGCTCCGTCTATTGGAGGGGAGCATCACATGCTGGAAAGCGGGTCCAGCGTCTCATTATGAGTATGATACATTTGGAATACATCAGAAAGAATGTATGAGGATCTTGCCAGCTTTGATTGCCCTGGCCACCAGGGGATTGACTGAGCGGGGCGGGGGGAACCTCTTCACCTTGATTTCGGCGCCATATTCCTGCTGCTACATACGGCTCTCCCTCCCTTAAATAGCCCCCGTCCCTTTCTTGACAATACGCAGAGGAAAAATGCAGCAGGTGTCCTTCTTCGGCCCTTTGACTGGTACAAGATTCCGGGAGGAGCCACTGGGGGGCACCAGTGGGACCTCCTTCCATCACCCTGCCCATCCCGTAAAGTTTTTCTCTACTTCAAAACCTGCCACTCGCTCCCTCTGCGTCATAATGGTAGTTAAAGACAAGATATGACAGTATGGGACAAAATACAAACTGAGTTTGGATACTTCATCACCTGAAATGACATAAAACAGCCTGGAATTTATTGAGCAGGGTTACAAACTTACTTCCAGAGACCACGGGTGGGGAGGGAAGGGATCTGGAAACTCCTCTGCAGGTCTCATGGGGATGCTCGAGTCTATCGTGAACCACTCCTTGAATCTCAAGTGGTAGTCCCTTGGGACTTCCTCTCTTGTTTGTCCTCCTTTCCTTCTTCTCATCTCCAATCCCCTGTCCAACATACTTCTGCTACCCATCCCTCCTGGTCCCCGCCCAGCCATTCCCTACAGAACTGTAGTAATCGTTTTCGGATGTCTTTAGATGTATGGAAGTTCTCAAGTGATTGCTTGGTTGACTTCCACCTATGTGAGAGCTCCAGTTGGAAGTGCGTTTTGAATTGCTCCATCATTTCTTCTCCCTCTATCCGAACTCGGTCTAAAGTTAGGACACAACGTTGCCACCACAGGATCTACAAGATCGTTCTTCTGGACAGATGGAACATATTCGATACAAAGGTGTTGTCTTGGCAAGGTGGATAGTGGCCCATAAGGATGGCCCGCCAATCCCACGACCATGGATGTCATGGAACCATTTATTGCCATACCCTATCCCACCACCTCCATGTCAAAATTGTTGTCGGGCATTGCAGGAATATGTGTTTTATTGTCTCTGCTCTCTTTCTAGCCGGGTATCCCAACAGGCATCCTGAACACCAAGGGAGCGCACGGCCTTGTTGTTCCAACCTCGAGTGATCGATCAGCTAGTCGTTCGTAGGTAGGCACCGATGCAAGATCTGCCACTGTAAGGATGTAATTTTTGCAGGTCTGCGTTTAGCATCGCTGGTGTGAGAAGTTGTCTCTCCACAGTGAGGTGTTTCTACCATATGTCAATCACCGTGTCTTTGAGGCAACACTTAATTCTGAGCATTTTATACGTCGCTTTTACCGAGAGACCCGACAGTGTTTTGGGCTTTGGGTGTCGAGGGTTATGCCATGAGTCGGGATTCGAGATCCATTTCAATGGGTCTATTGGGAGGTTTTATATGGCAATCTCATGAAGAAAAAATCGCCGACTGTCTCCCTCCTCGATTACCCTGGTTCGGTGTAGTTCGTCATTCAAGGTCCATTGAAAGGGGTCGCGACTCCCTTCCAGTTTTTTGTTTCCTTTTATGTTGTACCACTCGATCAGCCCATCATCCGGTCGGACTAGATGAACCAAGCCTACTTTATTGACCCCTCCTTCCTTGGACACCCAATCTCCCTCCTCCAATACCGGGCCTCTGCGAAGTATGGGCCACCATCCTACCGGGAGGGCCTCAGTTATTTCCTGAAGTGCTGATTCCACATTGTGGCAGTATTTCAGTTCCTCCCTCATCTTCTCCGGACTCTTCCAGTCCTTCCTTTCCCTGTCCCAAAGGTCGCCCAATCGAGTTACCTCATTTTTCACCCATCCCTTCCATGGGGCATCCGTGTTGCAAAAAATCTGGCTTCGTTCGTTAATGATCCAACGATTTTCAAAGAGGGGTTGTCTTGCCACTCCGGAGGCGGACGATTCGGGGGGAGGGGGGAGGTCTCCTCCAGATTTTAAGCAAACGAGGTCATAATTCGACTCTCCATCCCTCCCCTCCTCGGGAGCGTCGTGGTACTCTCCAGTAGCGATCGTCTAACCATTGGAGGGGGTGAACGGACTGAGGGACCTCGGGGGCTAGAAGTGCGATTTGCGCCAGTGCCAGCGGCCTCCATACTAGTGGGTTCTCGAAAATCAAACGTATCACCCATTGTAAACTCAAGGTTTGAGATTGAGTGAGGGGGTCTAGAATGTCGAGGCCTCCCTTGGTCTTTGGTTGGATGACTGAATCATATGCCACCCGACTGATAGCGTGGGGGTTCTCACTGTCCCCTCTCCATAGGTAAGCTGCCACTTTCCTTTTCAAGATTTTCAGGGACCCTAGGCTCAGTGGCCAAAGTATCGATTTGTACCAAAGGGTGGCTAAGACTACATTGTTGATCACCAAAGCACGGCCGAAAAGTGATGTGTGTTGATGGTTCCATGGGGAGAGTTTTGCACACGCCGGGGCTGAAATCCATCCGTCATTTTCAGGGGATTGACCTAGGACTGACATTTTCACTCCTAGAATCCGGAGCGGGGATTCTGGGGCCACCCAGGTGATGTGGTGACCCTCCGAGGGGCGGCCCCCTTGGTGGTGGAGCCACCATCCTATCGTTTTGTGTCCCCAGTTAACAGTCATGTCCGAGAGGGTGCAAAAAAAGTTCATCAGTCTGTATATCACCTCCATGTTCTGCTGTGTGGCATCGACCATGATTGTGACATCATCTGCAAAAAGTGAGTAGACCAGAACAGCATCTTCCGGGATGCTGGATACTTGAATTCTCTTTAAATCTTTGCTTTGTCGGAGGTTGGCTGCTAACGCTTCCATTATGATGATAAATAAGAAGGGGGCAATGGGGTCCCCCTGTCTGACTGAGCGTTGCAGTCTTATCTTTGGGGCCATAGACCCATTTATTTGAACGCTCGTGGTTGCATTGTGGTGCAAAATACTCACCCACCTCCAAAAATTGCTGCCAAAATTCAGTCGCTCCAAGCACAAATCTAGGAATATCCAGTCTACGTGGTCATAGGCTTTTTCAAAGTCCATGAAGATGAGCGCGGCGTTACTTTTAGACTGATGGGCCAAGCTAATCATCTCATTGACAAGGAGTATATTCTCTTGAATGTTTCGATTGCGCATAAAACCGGTCTGGGCCGGGTGGATGGTATCTTCCATTACCCCGATCATTCGGTTGGCCAACGCTTTTGACAACATTTTGTAAACTACCGTCATGAGTGTAATGGGTCGGTAGTTCCGGATGTTCATTTTGTCCCTTTCTTATGTAGTAACGATAACACCCCCTGCCCTACTAACTCCCCCAATTGTCCGGAATTCCACACCTCCTCGTAGAATTTCATCAGATCATCACTTAGGAGAGGCCATTTGGCCTCCCAAAATTCTTCAGGGAAGCCGTCTAAGCCCGGGGTTTTCTCTTGCTCCATTTGCATGAGGGTCGTCCAAATCTCTTCTTTGGTGACCCGACAGTCCAAAAGTCCCTTCTGTGTCTAGGAGAGGCGGCCCTCCATCGGACGTAGGAAATCCTCCAGCTCTCTAAGTCGGTTTGCGTCTTGCTGGTGGGGAAGGTGAGAGGAGAAGAGGTCTTTGTAGAAGGATCTAGGGATCCTTTCGCAATGAGTTGTGGTGGTGGCTAATTCATTGGTTACCGGGTCCAAAAAGGCCTCGATGGTAGTGCAGTGTGCTCTCAGCGAAGCCAGGCTAAAGAAGTGAGAGTCCATAGTGCCTTCAGTAGTCCATTTTGCTAATTTGCCTCGAATTCTAATTCCTTGCCATCTGTGTTGCACTAGTTGAAGAAGCTGGTCCTGCAAGTTCTGAATGTCTGGGATGTGATCATTAGAATTCTCCTGGTTAACCAGGTTGTGCAGTCTTCTGTGAACATCCATTTCATGTGCATGTCGACGGTTTGCTAACAACTTCGAGTATTGGCGAAAGTTAATTGGCACTGAATCAGAACTTATATCTAAGATCCCATGGAAAAAAATATAAAACCATAAAACCAATAAAAATCAGAAGCATGCAGTGGCTCATCGCGTTTACGGTCCTGCCGGTCAATCAATAGTTGCATGACAGAAGAAGCAGAAACGAGCCAAATTCCTCTGATATCTGTAGGGCCTGCTCAAAAGATATATTACACTGCTTAATTAAATGCAATGAAGCCACAAAATATTGGGCGAGGGCATCTGACCTTTAGGATAACCTTTTCATGTCTCCTCTTCCCGAACACCCCCTTCAACTCCTCCTCTGGACTAACATACCCCCTAACCTGAGCAAATCTTTTTTTTTTTTTTTTTTTTTTGGGAACAGGCTCCAATCTATTCGTGGGGAGCAGCACGTGCTGGGAACCGGGCCCAGCGTCCCAGATGGAAATTTACATATGATTTTGAAGATTAAGATACCGGGGCCATTACCCGGCTTTGGCTCAGAAAAAACGAAGCTACTTAGAAAATGACTACGGCAAACTTCAGAATATAAACAGAATTCAGAAAACTTCTCAGAAACCCTCCCCATCCATCCACTTTACCTTACTCCGGCAAGACTTACTGCAGCAGAGCCACCATCTCCGCAGCTGCTATGCCCTAATCTGAAAGGATATGGTTTGGATTCTTTGGAATGATACGCAAGGTCACACACTATGGGCAATTTGGAAAGAGAGATGCAGCAGAACGCTGGAGGGAGCCAAGAATCCATGGGAAAAGGTCTCGGCGGCCACCGAAGGTATGATTGAGGCTGAGATTCTATGCCAATGGAGGAAGGTCAAAATCCCGGTGCAGAGCAATCCGGAAACAAAACGGGAGGTACTTGCGAAGTTCAAGCACAATTGGCTGGTAGGAGGCGAAGTTGCAGGTCTAAATGAGCTCAGTCTGAGGTGCTCCCCACCAATAGATGGAGCCTCCCCCTGGAATGCTAGCGGTGCCTGCTCTTACCAGCACCCCTAGCATCCACGAGGGCTGTTTTTCTATTTAAAAAAAAAAAAAAAAAAAAAAAAAAAAAAAAAAAGACTGGCATAACTCAGACGTGGCAACAGGTCGAGAGGTTTCCAGGACACAAGAGATACCGGCTACCATCTGGGTATAGCAGAGCAACCAGGGGAACAACGGAAGAAGACAGCAACAAGGCACACATGGAGAGATTTGGCAGGAGAGAGCAGCGGGAGCACCGAGAGAAGCCATCACAAGAGTCGTTGACGTTTGGACAGGATTGTGCCTCTCTCAAAGGCTTGAGCTTAAAGGATACCAGGCAGCTAGGGTATACCCTAGTTGAGAGGACGTTGGGTTAAAAGGCAAGCTGACAGTTAATCCTCCACAAAGGTGGAGCAATCAATGTTGTCCAGGGTCCCTTCGGCCAGACGGAAGGAAGCGTGTGTGTGTATGTTGCTGTGTTACCATGACTTGCCGGTGGAAAAGGAACCGTACTGATGCTCCCCAGAATGGATATGAATATTATGAAGCCAGGACCATAAGGCCTTGTTATAAGATAAATAAAAAAAAGGGGAAAAAAAAAAAAAGATCTCTGAATCATATTAAGGAGATCTGGAGAGTAATGGGCCCTGTTTCGGACCAAGGCATCAAGGTTGAGACTTGGTCCTTCCCCTCGATCTTACAGACAACGGGTTCACTATGTGAGGAAGGAGAACAAGTCGTCCCTTGTACCTCTGATCTCCAGGAAGTTCGCGTCCTCTACCAGGAGCATGGGAAGGGGAAAGCTACAGCCCAGTTGGGGAGAGATGCAGACACATACCGAGCGGAACCCCTCTTGTGTGGATGGAAGGGGGGCTCAAGTCCAACAGCTCTTTTACCCCTCTCTATCAGTACAACTAAAAAACACGGGTCGAAATACAGTGCGTAAAGTCAAAATTAAAACCTGCAACCCTGGCTCTAAAGAGAGCGGAACAACAGCAACCGTCAGGCGTGTCAGACGAAAACCTGAAGACTCTATGGATTGCCCTGAAGAAAATGCCATCCCAGAAACAGGCAGCTGTCATATGGATACAATCCATAACGCACATGCGTTGTATTAAACCATCAGGGCTGTTCGAATAGAACTCGTATGCGCTGTATTCGAATAGAAAGCAACCTATGTGTTACAGCAACTTGGCTATCTGCCAAAGGAATGGACGTCTCCCCATCTTGTCAACGCTGCAACCGGGGCTGGGAAGACCATGCCCACCTCTGACTCTTCTGCCCCCTGCTAGACGATCTCTTGGAATGGTGGAAGAGGCGCTGGCACCTTCTCTACAAGCAGGAAATGCAGTGGACAGACAACTGGTGGTTAACAGGTCTGCTTCCGCCAGGGCTGTGTTTTCTTTCAGGCACCGAGTACGTGGCACTCTGCTGTAGAGGAGCACTCCTGGAAGTTATCTGGATAGCACGGAATGCGAAAGTCTTTAAGGGAGAGACCTTTTCCTTTCAACGGCAGAAGGCACTGATGAAGAATAAACTAAGGCTTTCTATTGTGGCAGATTGGACTCGGTGCCGAATGCTTGGACCTAGGAACCTCCCGTGGTTCCAACGTACCTTCCTGGGGTACAGCTAGCAAATGGGTGTCAATCAGCCCAGAGGGATCTTTCTCACTCTCTCCATGGCCGATTAGCCATGCGGTCTGAGCAATGTCGATAGCCTGTTCTTTAGAAACTTCCATTTGAAATTCGTCATGTTAGACCAGCTCTTAAGGTTTTAATTTTGAATATGTAGCGTTTGTTTTTTGTTTTTTTTTTCATGTATTTCGCTATGCTTTGCCTAAAATTTAGTTGGTCACGGTTTATTTAGGCTTTTTAGGTTCACAACTTCACAATGTTTTACGAATTACTAAACCTTTTGAGCCCCTTGGACGATACTAGAGATAGTCATCAGCCTTTTTTGAGCTTCAAGTTTGAACCTTTATTTTGGAAGGTTGCTTCAGTAGAAGGATGGGACGCTGAACCCTGTTTTCAGCAGAGCCTAAACTGGGTAATGTCCCCAGGATAACTCCGGGTTGAATTGTGAGGTCGCCGGCCTCCTTCCATTTTTCTATCTATCAATACAACTCTCAACTTTCCCAAAAAAAAAAAGAAAAAAAAAAGAAAAAAAGAAAAAAAGAAAAAAAAAAAGAACATAGGGTGCCTACACTGCCGAGGCAACAGGGACGCAGTTCTACCACTCCCTGTTCCAAATTTCTGCACCGGTATTGAAATTTGGGTTGCTCAGCAACCAAGTAAATAGTAAATAGTAAATACCAAAACATCACAAACCCAGAAAACGAGAGCCGCGACTGAGCGTCTGCAGACTCTGCACGTGATTGGACGGCTCTCTTATGCACATGAGCTGAGAAACAAAAACCCAAGAAAGAACAAAAAGGAGAAACCAGCAAAACAAAGTGAGGGACAAAAAAAAAAAAAAAAAAAAAAAAAAAAAAAAAAAAAAAAAAAAAAACATAAAAACGAAGGGGGGAAAAAAAGTTAAGAAAATTTGGGGCTATCATATTCGCTACGCAACTCCACATGACTCCACGAAAAAAAGAAAAGTACCACTGTGCCGAATTGCGGGCATGCTCACACTAGGACTTTGGTCACTGTATTGTAATCAAGCATACTCACATTGCGACTTTGCTGATTGTATGTTACAGCCAGATCTGGATGAATCTTGCCATAATTACAGCCAGATCTGGATGAATCTGACTGCAATCAAGTCCAGAGCTTGGTAGAAAATGTACTAATGTGAGAATGCACTGAGAACAGTGAGAAGAGACGCTCACTATTCCAGATCGTCTACGAACAACTTCGTGGATCGGGACATCTGTTAACATTGGAATATGAGGGAAAACAGACTGTTGACATAATAATAAACTTAAATAAAGGCAGAAAAAATTGAAAAATACAAAACAAGGGCAAAAAGAAAGCTCCTGAAATCAGTGGTCAATTAAAAAAAAAATAAAAAAAATCAGTGGTCAACTTGCGCCACCACTTTTTCCTTTGTTTTTCCAACGGTCCTACGGACTCCCACCGTTTCATGAGAGACCCCTTCCCAGTGTCCCACCCTCTCATCACTTCTCCCCGGCACACCCTCGCTCCTCCACGATCACATTTATACAGGGCTTGGACGGTGAGAATCGCCTCCCACAACGTTTTCAACGGCGGTTGTCGGGGGCCATGAACCAGCCGTCGCTATGATGAATGTGGTCATTGTTGGAGATACCATCCGTACCCAACTTGTCAGTGGTGACTGATGAACAGGCTACAGACGTCGGGGGTCAACTGCTGATGTTGTTGCTGCTACAGCTGCCTCAGGGTAGAGCTGCTTTTTGCTGCATCTTCTGCTATTGCTCTTCCTCTTCTTCCTCCTCCTGCTACTACCATCTCCATTCGAAAGGAATGCCGGTCGTTATCGCTGCATTCGGTCCAGCGGACTGTCCAGATACAGCAATAATGACTGGGTGTCCTATTCGGGTAAAGACCGCATTAATATTACTGCTTCCGCACCTACCACCACCATGACTAAACACTGGTGCCACCGTGCTTCTGCACAAGCTACAACTATTGCCGTTGCAACTTTTTTTTCTTTTTTTTTTTTTTTTTTGGACCATTTCTCGATTTATGCGTGTCATCCTTGAAAGCGCAGGGGCCATGCTAATCTTCTCTGTATCGTTCCAATTTTAATGGATGTCCTGAGGGACATTGCCGTTGCAACATACTTCTGACAAATTGCTTGTTCTCTGATGCTGTTGTTGTTGCTGCTGCTGCTGCTACACTTCAGCTGTTGTTACTGCTACTGCTGCTGCTGCTGCTGCCGCCTCAGTTGGCTTCCCCTTCGGGAATGGAGAAGTACGTGTGAGATACATTTTCCTTCTGCGGAGGGCATCCAAATAAATCTGCCCGGTAGCAATCGATCACAGAACTATCAGAGCATGGGTTTGACTCTTGGTTCCTTGTACACTACGTACCCGGATCTCAGTGTGAACACAAACTTTACTAATTGGGGCAAGTACGTTCATGTCACAGGTGTAGTTTGGAATGGGCAAAAAAATCACTTCCTCGGCACTTCCGTTGCATCCCAGTTTCTGAAGGCAAGAATAACACCTGGCAGCGCTTTAGACATGAGGCATGTTAGTATTGAGCAGTTTTGTCGTTTTTTGGACCGGTTCCTTGGGCCGGTCCTTTTCAGTCGGGAAACTGGGGACATGGGGTACCGGCCATTGGAAACGGCACAGGACAGCCCAGTCCTTGTGGAACCGGGCTGGCACCCACAGCCCAGAGGTCGCCGCTGGGGAAGTAGTTCCGCAGTGACTCTCTCTCTCTCTCTCTCTCTCTCTCTCTCTCTCTCTCTCTCTCTCTCTCTCTCTGTGTGTGTGTGTGTGTGTGTGTGTGTGTGTGTG
>BFEA01000729.1:412008-425308 GCA_003427395.1 Chara braunii | reverse complement strand
GTTGCTTTGTGCTGTTTGCTTGCCCACCTGTCTCCCCCATGCCCTCCAGCCTATTTGGTTTGCTGCCTTGTGCTGTTTGCTTTGTGGCATGTTGTAGGTCTGCCCACCCGCCTCCCCCTTACCCTCCAGCCTTTGCCCTTTGTTAATGCCGCATGCCGTTTTTCCTCGCTGTGTTGCTTTGTGCTGTTTGCCTGCCCACCCGTCTCCCTCGTGCCCTCCAGCCTATTTGGTTTGCTCCTTGTGCTGTGTGCGGCACGTTGTTTTGTGCCTTGCCGTTTGTCTTATGTCGTTTTTTCGGTTCGTTGTCCTTCGCTGCTGCTAGTTGCTATTGTCTTTTGCTTTCTTTTTGTGATATTATGGCTTAGTGCCTTTGGGCCATGGCCCTGTGGTCTTAGTAGGAGTAGTGAAAGATAGAGGTCGATGTATGCCCATATGTTGCTTTCATGTTTGGGATGTATGAGCCTGCTCCAGACGATGCGGATCACTCAGCCTTCTGATATATTGACTTTTGGTCGCACTTTCAAACGCAGCTCGCCGCGATCGGCGCCGCGGTAGGGTCCTGTTCTGATGCAGCCCCTGGGTGATTAGTTTCGTTCAACTAAGTAACCATGTTGTATGGATCTGTACTGGTTATCAAGGCGTTTTGTTCTGTGTGGTTTGCTRCGCTGTTTCAGCGTGGTGGCTTCCTGTTCAAACAAAACACACACATAGAAGGGGAGCGTTGGGTTCCCCTCTGTAGCTATCAAGGAGGTCGATTCCCCCTTGTCAAACCTTCCAAAAAAATTGATAGCGCTTTTATACTTTGAATAAAGATCCATTAAATGGTTTATGGAAATAACGAAATAACAACCTTGTTAGGGGATACATGCTGCATTCGTATGATAACCTGTGTCACCCCGATACCAGTGGCAAATGAGTTTGCTGCTAGTTCATGGTGATGGACACCATCCCCAGCGGAAGCCTCCCCGTGCATCTGACTTTCCTCTTGACGTTTTCAGCTAAGAATCCTACCGGTTATTATGTGTGCATGTGCATGTTTGTATGCGTGTGCGGAGTCCATGGGGCATGGGGCCGAATGGCCTAGTGCCCCATGACACTAGTCCATCCGGCCTTCCGCATGGAGGGAATGTGGGTGGGACACACACACACACACACGCACACACACACACACACACACACACACACACAATCAGTTTTATGTCTGTCAGTCTTTTTTCTGTTGTMTGTCTTCTTTCTGATTTTGTCTAAGTCCTTTCGTGTATGCCCAATTGAGCGCCCTCTAGTAGTGCCAAACAGTCGGTGGTTCCTCGTTCAGAGTGCCAACTGCACTCTTAGGGGGGCCGCTCGGTTCGGGTTGTCTGTGTTGCCTGTCGGTGAAGACGGATGCTCGTCGGGTTGACTCTCTGGCTCAATGGGTGGTGGGAACCAATCGTGATGTGAGTAGGTCATGTGCTGCTTTGCTCCGTGTTGGATGTGTGGATGTCCTCGTCTGCGCTCCGCCGCTGCCCTGCTGCCTGTGTCCCGCTTGCTTCGCATGTGGTTCTTTGCAGGCTGATGTGTTCGCTGTGCAGTGTGGCCGTGTTGTTGGTGGTGCCTTGCGCTTCGCTGCTTCCCTGCTATGCTGCTCATTCTCTGGCCGTGCCTTCCGTCCTTGCTGCTTGTATGCCCTGTAGGCTGGTTGCCTTGTTGCTGGTGCCTTGTGCTCCGTTCCACGGTTGCCGACCTGCTGGACCACTCGCCCTGTCGTCCCCTGCAGTGCTGGTGCCGTGTGTGTGTTGTCTTGTATTACTTCACGGTTTCCGTGCTGCATCCTACGTGCCATGTCGCTCCTTGCAGTCGTTTTTTTGGCATTGAGCAGCCGTGATGCCTCTACTGTGTTGCCTGGTGCTTCACAAGGTTGCCGCACGCTGCCATAGCTCTGTGTAGGAGTGCATGATGGCTTGTTTGGCCTGGGGTTCATTTTTGTTTTTATAGTCACTTCTCATCGTCATCCATGCTTCTTGGGTCCTAGACCTAATAGCCTCTTCCAACGCTCGCTGAGCCTGTTGCAGGCCGAACTGGTGGTCTGTCCTCTCAAAAGAGCATCTTGCTCGCCAGGCCAGCATGAGGACGTGCAGCCTTGTGTAGGTGAATAGCTTGACTGCAAACGGAGACCAGCGGGCCAGCAAATGTTGGTTCCTGCCCACTAGAAGAAGGCCCAGATCTCATGGGATATGGATCGATGTTAAGGAGTTGAAGGCTGCATCCCACCATTGCCACAGCTGGACGACCATACTAGGACATGTTGTCACATTCGCTATACACGATTTCTGTGCGTGTGTGTGTGTATTTTAAACAATCACGACAGCAACTCCATTTCACCCCAGAGCATAAGTAATATGATTTGACTGCACCAGCGGGCCTAGCTCAGTTGATACACCAATGAACCATTGGCATGCGGACCCGAGTTCAAATCCAGATGAATGAAATCAAACGATTTCTCAATTACGTGGGGCCAGTCAGTTCAACAATGATATCGCAAAGGTAGCCGTCATTTTTAAGAAAAATAAAGGGGTGAAAAAAAGGCATGACTGGACTGTGTGCGCCGTCATGTTCCCGATACACAACTCCACATAACAAGCATGACTGTGCCAGAATGTGTTGTCAGACTTTCACTGACTCAAACAACCACCAAAGCAACTCCTTTTCCACTGGGATGGATGGGTACGACACAGATGTGTGTGACACACACACACACAATCAGTTTTATGTACGTCCGTCCTTCCCTTGTTGTTCTTCCTTTCTCTTTTCTTTTCCCTAAGCACTTTGAGTTTAAGTGAGCACCTTTAAGGAGTCCAAACTAGTAGGTGCTCCGTTGCTTGGAGTGCCTGGAGGACTCTTTGTGGAGCCGCTCTGTCCCTGATGTGTGTGTGGTGCTTCTGGTCTATGATGGAGGACGACAGACGTCTGTCAGAGTGCCTCCCTGGCTCAGCGGGTGATGGGAACCGACAGTCTGTTGGGTTCACCTGTGCTGTGAGTAGAGGACATGCCAGTTTGGTCTGTATTGGTACTATTGGACGAGTAGACTGCCTTGTCTGTGCTTGGCTGCCCATCCTGCTTGCTTCGCTTGTCATTCTTTGCAGCTGCTGTGTTCACGGTGTGTGTGGTTGTGTTGTTGATTTTGCCTTGCGCTTTGCTGCTCTGCTGCCTTGCTGCCCATCCACATGTCATGCCTTCCAGTTTCTTTGATTGTATTCTCTGTAGTTTACCTACCTCGCCTTCTTGGTGTTGCCTTGTGCTTCACTGCATTGTTGCTATGTTGCACGTCTGCTTGCCCTTCACCATGCAGTTGTGCTGCCTCGGCAGCGTTGCCTGGTGCTTCACAATTGACTGATGGACTTCAATATAATACGCTTTGGATGCAAAATGAAAATAGGAAAAATGCTGTGCTTTTATTCTTCCTCTCTCCACATGTAATATAATTGAATCACATGTCGGGGGTTTGAATCCCTCTTCCACCAGCCGTCTATCTATGCTTTCTTCAAGCTTATGTAGTTACGATACGATTAAATTCTCCAATCATATTGCGAAATGAAAGGTTTGTTTTGATATAGATAGGCATGTGCCATGCCATTTGCGCAGCACTTCAATGGAAACCAAATGTCTGGAGGAGTTGAAAGCGAGAAAACGACAACAATTTTTTATACAGGTTTGTGTCGAAACATCGAACAGAGATGGAAGGCGGACGGCTAGAAAAAAAAAATCTGGACGGCAATGAAAGTTGGGTGGGCTTCATTCGCATATGTGTGGTAGGGGACCATCAGGACGACTTCCTTGTGTATGAGCCCACAACGCCACTTGCCAGGCTACCTTTCGACCTGGGGGAATGGGAGTGGCCCGGGCCAAAACCAATGCACATATGGGACTATTCAGTCAAAGGGGTTTACAAAGCCTCCAGCCCTCCGACAACAGTTGACCACACGCTATCTAATAGATGGACACGGGACTCACCAATGGCCTTGCATTTGGTGGAGGGCTTGCCATGGGCAAAGTACTACAAGATCATGCCTACGAATCTCAGAGAAATGGCAAATCCTCCATGGCTGCTTGCCCACCCCGGACTGGCTAGTGTCAAGAACAGACCTTGAACAAAAGCGGCTGCTATCCCCCATCTGCACTTACCGTGTCAGATCTTCGCTTCTGGCTCGGGCAACACTGAAGCATTGCTTGCTGGCCTGCCCAATGGTCGCCCGATTGTGGAGGTGGTGGGACTCAACTTTCCACTCCCTTACAGGCTGCCACATCCCATGGGACATTGGCCTCCTGTTGCTTGACAAGAACCAACACCTAATGGCGAAATGGTCTCCCTTCAGCACCAACCTCTTCTCTTATATGAGACTGCAAGTACTCTTGTTGGCTTGGAGAGCTAGATGCTCTTTTCAACAGAAAAACCACCAGTTTGGGTTGCAGCAAGCACAGCAAGCTGTAGAGGAGGAGATCAGAGTGAGAACTCATGAGGCTTGGAAAGCTTTTATCAGGGACTATCGGGAGGAGAAGGAGCCCGTGGCAAAGGAAGCCATCCGGAAATCCTACTACCAACTATGGCAGGACCTGTCTAAATTGTGTTTTGAATTGGATGCTGCCCACAACAGACGATGGAAGCCGTGGAGCACATCGGAGCCATCCTGGAAAATAAAACTCTTAAACCACCAGTACTTCCTAAAGTCGTGCCTGTTAACGCGCCACGATTTTAGGAAACGTACGGGCTAATACAGGAGCGACCAAATTCATCTGACTATAAACGTTTCTATTCTTTTTTTTTCCGCGGCCGATAGTTGGGCCAAGTATTGGTGGTTTAAGTGATTTCGACGTCCCCTTCAACCCAAACAACTTTGTGTTGGTACCCGACCACCAGCCTGGTCCTCCCCTGTCTCTCTTGTCCCCCCGCAGACAGTCGCAGTCACCGCCCCCACCTCCCCAGCCGCTACCTTTACACCGGTCACCCCCTCCCCAGCCACCTCTTTTTTTTTTTTTTTTTTTTAACACGCCCCGACTAGTGTTAGTGCTGCTGATAAGAGCAGACACCACTAACACCAGGAGAGAGACTCCATCTATCGGTGGGGAGCATCACCGGCTGGAAAGCGGGTCCAGCGTCCCATATACAGAGCATGAGGTTGTCCGCGAACAATGAGAACAATGACTGAGAGGTCTCCCAGCATTGATTGCCCTGCAACCCAGGGGATTCACTGAGCAGCCCTAAATAGTGTCCTCTTCACCCTCAAAAAAAGGGCGCCAAATAAAACAGTTAAGGCTGGTACTATTTAGCGTTGATTCTACTCACTCCTAATCATGTCGAGTGACCCTGATTTGCTCAGGATACTCAGACTGCCATCATGCTACACACTAGTTCCTCCCTCCCCCATTTTTTGGAGGGAGAAACCTCTTCCCCCTATATCCACTTGAAAGGAGCTAGTCTCTTCCTCTCCCACTTTAGCCTTTGAACCCTTCCCCCTGTATCCACTTGAAAAGAGTTAGTCTTTTCCTCTCCCATCTTAACCTTGGAGCCCCTAAGCTCCCCCACGTGTATCTGGAACAACCCCCCATCCTTCTCCCTCGCACCAGTCTATTCCTACCAGACTATTTGTTGGGGGGGGGAAGAAATCTGGAAATTCATTACAAGATCTCATAGGCTGTCTAGCTTGGTCCAGCTTGGTCCAGTCGTTGAAGACGAGACGATACTTGCTGTCCTGCATCCTTCCTTGTCCTCTTACTTCCCCATGACATTCTACCTTTCCTATCTTCCCCCCTGATTCCCCCCCAAGCCAGCATTTGCTGAATTCTTGTCTTCTTTGCTTTATCTCACTTTGTGTGTGCAAATGGCATATTTGTGCATTGCGTTCCTCCCAACGTGTCGTTATGTTCGTATTGATTTGTTGCTGTATGTTTTCAGTAAATTCCGGTCCTTCCAGCCTCACACCTTCCATCTCATAGGTGCAGCGGCGTCTCCACAGTGCCCAAAACATTGCTCTGCGTCCCAGTTTAAACAGATCGAAGGTCAAAGCGTCAGGCTGTTCCAATCCCATGGCCAAGGGGCTCTTGTTTCGAGCGGGCCCGAGATCCTGTCCCACCATCTCCAGAGCCAGACCGCTCCAGGGCATTGGAGAAGGATGTGTTCTACTGTTTCTGCCCTTTTCCTAGATGGGAAAGCATTGGTACAGCATCTGCACCAAGGTAGGGCTCGTCCTCTCTGTTCGAGAGTACACCTGTCTATCATCCAGTTGTTGGTTGGTAAGCATCGTTGTTCAACTTGCCATTGAAGGGAGGCGAAGTTCGTTGGTTTCCTCTTAGTTAGTAGGAACCATTTCACATTTCTCAGTGACTCCTTGCTTACATTCAGGTGTTTCATCCATCTTGTTTCCACCTGATCCCGCAGGTTAATTATGGGCGAAGAAGTCTGTAGGTCGCTTTAACTGTGATGTTGTCTAAAGTTCTAGAACATACCTTCTTTCTGCTGATTGCGGTCATCCACACCCATTCCAACGGGTCCAATGGCAGTTGTGTTGTTGGGGTGTCAGGAAGGGATACCTTTCATCTGTCTTTTTCACTCAGGACCCTCATTCTTGGAAGTTCATCTTCCCTAAAAAATTGTATTTGCTCTGGGCTAGTTCTTTGCAAAGAGTTATCGCTTCTTATTGTGAATATGTCCACCACCACTGGTCCCTTCGACCTGCAACATACCACATTGCCAACCTCCTCCTGCCAACCCTGAACTGCCACCCAGTCAGACTCTTGTAGCAAGGGACCTTTTTTTAGGATTTTCCACCATTCCAAAGGTACGTACTCTATTATGGTTTCCAGGACCTCCTCAGGTCTATGGCAATATCGCAATTTCTCTTCGAGTTGGTCCTGGGTGATCCAATCGTTCTTGTCTACATCCCAAATATCCTTTGTATTGAGAACCCCCTTTTTCACCCAACCTTTCCAGGGGGGGTCCGCACAACGCAGGACTTGACCCCTAGGGTTCACTATGTCTTTGTTCCCAAATAGGGGTTGCCGTTCTACCTGATCCCATCTTTCTCGTTGGGGCTTGGCCGGCAGAGGGAGTTTCCTCCATACTTTTAGGAGGGTCGGCGAGAAGGGATCATTACGAAGGTCAGATCTCACTTCTTGCCTCGGTGTGTTAACCCGCAGGGGATCTTGTTGAGAGCATCGCCTTAGAATTGGCCATCCCTCGTTCTTTAACCGAGTGAGCGGGTTGATGTGGCCGGCGTCTCCGAGACCAGTCTTGCTACCTACTCTAGGACGAATTCCTTCCATGAGATGTGTGGACCGAAAAGCAGGCGTTTAAGCCAATGCCTTGGTTTGTGATGTTGAGATGAGCCCTCCTTTCACTTTGGGCTTAATTATAACCTGCCATGCGACCCTGTTTATTACATTATGTTTTTCATGGTCTCCTCGCCATAAGAATGCAGATATTTGTCGCCGGAGGGGGCGTAGGTCGTCCTTGTCTATCCCCCAGATGACAGACCTCTACCAGAGGGATGCCAGTACAACGTTGTTGATTACGAGGGTCCCGCCGATTAAGGAGGTGTGCTTATCTTTCCACAGTGTCAACTTCTCTGGTGGGGGGTTAGAGATCCATTCACTGTTAGTTGGTGACCTGCCATTTGCCGTCCGGGAAACTCCCAGCACATGAACGGGGGCCTCTTTGGGAAACCATCTACTTTTCTGCTGCTCCGGAGGTCTCACCCCTTGGTGGTGGATCCACCACCCTAGAGTCTTGTTCCACCAATTAACACTCGTGTCAAATAAGATGCAGAACCTCTTCATCATATTTTGGACCTCCATTATGAATTCGCGGGTTGTATTCACCATCAGGGTGAGGTCATTAGCGAACATTGAGCAAACCGGAATGACTTCTTTTGGGATTGATGATATTTGGATCCACTTGATATCTTTGTGAGCTCTCACGTTCGCTGTCATAGCTTCCATGATTATAACAAAAAAAAATCAGGTCAGCGGGTCACCTTGTCTAACAGATCTCTGCAGGCTAAAGGGTGGTGTCAGGTTGTCATTGACCATGACCCTGGTTATTGCATTTTTGTGCAGGATTTTCACCCATCTTCTGAATTTTGGTCTAGAGTATAATTTTTCTAGACATTTATCTAAGAATATCCAGTCCACGTGGTCATAAGTTTTCTCGAAGTCAATAAAGATAATAGCAGCATTACTTTTAGATTGTCTTGCCAACTTAATCACCTCATTGACTCGAAGGATATTGTCTTGGATATTCCTACCCTTTATAAAACTTGTCTGGTCCGGGTGAATGTTATCTTTCATTACCTTAGTTATCCTGTTTGGCAGCGCTGTGGCCACCATTTAATAGCCCACTGTGAGGAGTGTGATTTGTCTATAATTCCTTATATTCGTCTTCGTTTCTTTTTGTATAAAAGTGTTAGAACCCCCTGACCAACAAATTTCCCTGTTTCACCCATCTCCCACATCGCTTGATAGTAATTCGTTAAGTCCTGTCAAATGCCATCCCACATTGTCTCTCATAATTCTTTGGGTAGTCTGTCTATTCCGGGCGTTTATCCCTCCTCAGTGAGCATCAGAGCCATCCAAATTTCTCCTTTAAGAAGAGGATTTTCCAAGAATTCTTTTTGCTGGTCAGATAGTGTTTTGGGAAGGGGGTTTAAGAAATCCTTGATCGTTTCCAGCCGCTGTGCCTCAGGCTGGTTCCTGCACTCCGATGTGAAAAGGTTTTGGTAGAAATCTCTTGCTATTTTTTTGCAGACTGCTGTGGACGAAAAGAACAGTCCCCAGTGGACATTTGGATCCTCCAAGGCCGCTATTGTTGAGCGTCCGATTGCCCATTGCGGCAAATCTTGCATCCATTGCCCCTTGCCGACTTTCGGGATGGGCCGAACACCCGAACATTCAGCACCCCCTCTCGACGCTTCCGGCAGCAGACCCAAAAAAAAAAAAAAAAAAAACCTGAAAATAATGTATATTATGCAGAAGAATAAACTAAACACATCCAAATTCTTTACCAAATTTGAAATAAAAATCAAATACAAAAAGATAATAATAATAATAAACACTAAGAAAAATAAAACGAGAATCAAATTATTGAGTGGACGAGCACGTTTTTGACACCAACATCTTCGGCAGTTTTTCATTTTTTTTGGGCTGTGACAAATGCCATGAAAATTTATATATGTGTATCTTACATAATAGAGAATACACAAATAAAGTTTGAAAAATAATAATTTTTTTATGCCCCCAAATAAAGGAAAAACAAAAACTGAAAAGAGAGAAAAACAAATTAGTGAGTGAGCAAGCAAGTTTTGACACCACCATCTTTGAGGATTTTTCATGTTTTTTTTTGGCTGAACAGAATGGCTTCAAAATTAAGAGGGAGATACCTTACATCAAAAAGAACTCACAAAAAAAGTTCAGAAAAAACTAATAATATTTAGGTGTCAAATAATATTTTGCAGGTTCCGAACCCCTTCAAGTTCGGGCCCCGTACAGGGACCTGAATGCCCGAACGTTCGAGGGTCAGCTTAGGGGCCTCCGTACGTTCGGGCTGACAACCCTGTATATATATATACAAGAATGTTCCTCCGAGCCCGAACGTGATGCTACACAGGTTTTGAACAAAATATAGGCAATGGAAATATTGATCAATTACACGGACCTACTTTTCAATCCATTTGTGGAAACATAGCAAGGCTCCACCTCCCCCTTTCCCTCCAGCCTCTGTCCTTTGCTGCTGTTTGTCATCCTATGACTTGTCCCATTATGTGTGTCGTCCCCCCTCTTGCCACCCCCGTGCCCTCCAGCCTGTGTCCTTCGCTGCTGTATGTCATCCTATGCCTTGTCCCCTCGCGTGCTTCATCTTCCCTCCACCCTCCCCCGTGCCCTCCAGCCTCTGCTGCTGTTTGTCATCCTATGGCTTGTCCCCTCATGTCTTTCCCATAGTACGTCGTGTGCTGTCTGCCCTCCCTCCTCCCCATTTGCCCTCCAGCCCGTGTGTTGCCCCCCTCCTCTTGCCTAGTTCTTTCTTGGTTGCTGTTCATTGTCTTCTACAACCCGCTGGTCTTTTCCTTCACCACCTTATGTCTTTGTCATCAGTCTTGTATAATCTGCCCTCCCCCCTCCTGTGTGCCCTCCAACTTATGTCTTGCTACTTTGCCTGGCACTTCATTGTTTGATGTTTACCATATTTTCCATCCTGCTGCTCGTTTTGATACTTTGGGGTAGCACGTCGTACGTGTATGGGGGTTGCATGTACACGCGTACACTTATTCCTGTACGCGACACATACTCGCGTACACGTACTACCGTACGTGGGAATACGTAAAAAAAAAAAAAAAAAAAAAACAGCCTAGGCTGTTTCCCTGGGAGTCCGAGCACCCAACTTGTGCCCGGATACACACCCGGGCATTACCCCCGGGCAGGGTTCCAGGCAGCCCCAGCACAAAAATTGAAAAAAAAAAAAAAAAAACGACAGTAAAAAAAATCCAGAAAAAAAAAGTCGTGTAGAATTGCAATACAAACAACTTTTGGCTGAGGGTCACATCGGAACTCCTCACCGAATCGGAGACAAAAACGAAAATAACAAAATCACACTCAGGCACCCCCCTTTAAGCCCCCCTAGACCCTTTAAAACAAATTTATACCCCCTATCTCCCCCTTGACAGCCAGATCTCAAAAAATGAAAAGAGCCCGGATTTGGGGTCCTCTGGGAGAGCACAGAAAGGCAATTTCTATTTATTTATTGTTTTGCATGCCCTGGTACCCCAGGCATCCCGACCAGGTGCTCGGCCGGCCATGAAAATCTTCCTAGAAAAAAAACCATCAAAAAAATCTTAAAAAAACAAGTATGTTATGCAAAATGACATTTCAAACAACTTTCGCCTGAGACTCATCTCAAAATTTCGTACCAAACTTAAGGAGTTGAAAATCAAAAACACAAAAAACAAATAAATTGGACTAATTTTTAAATGAAAAACAAGGAAAAAACAGAAAAAATAAAAACAAACTTCTGTCCTAAATATATGTTATGCCAAAACATGATACAAATAACTTTCGCCCGGGATTCATCCTCGAGTAAAAAATAACAATACAAAAAGGTAATATTATCATAATAATCTAGGCTACCAGAGTGACCCGGGACAACGCCCGGCTGGGCCAAAAACAAAAAACAAAAAAAAAAAACTTTTTAATTGTATTTCTTATCTAAGACTTGGTAACGAATTCCAATGTGACCTTGGGGCCTGGACCCACTAGCCAAGTATTCTACGACGTGTAATGCAATTTTATGGTTTTTTCGAAAAGACAAAGTGATTTTTTATTTGCATGAATGGGTCGTTTTCTGATTTAAAATGAATTGAAATGGCACATAAAACAAAGAAGAACAGCTGTGCACCCGAATTCATGGGTTGGTACGATCTCCTTCACGTAAGTCTTCATAGTGATGTGCCATGGCAATAAAATGTGTCCACGAACACAGTCACGAGGATGAACAAGCAACAGGTATTGGGATACATTCATCACCATGTATCTCATGATACCTCTAGCAGACCATCCGACAGACGCGGAAGCATTCCTGTCAGATTCACCACAATATTCGAATTTCACATTTCAAGTTCAATTTCTCAGAGCCAAAAAAAAAAAACGAAGTCTCCAAATCAACCCCCCCCCCTTTTAAATCCATAAAATCCAGACTTCCAGCCCGCGCAAACCCACCAGCTATAGTGTCCAAATTTATTTTTTTTTTGTTTTTCGACGCGTTTCATTCGACAGGGGGCGGGCATCTTTACAGTCCCCGCTCGGAAACTACCACGCCGTCGAGATCCAATGAATTCGACGGCCGTACTGCGTCACTCTAGGCCACACGTGATCGAAATCCTGAACGGAGTGGTAGAATACTTCGCTAGTGGGTCCAGGCCCCTGGGGCAAAGTTGTTCAGTTCATTTTTCTGCATAACACAGGTTTTTTTTGGATTTTTGTGATTTTTTTTTTTTGCTGGGACCTTCCGTGATCGTTGCACGGCCGGTCCGCCTGGAAATACAAAGTGCCCGGGCGGCCCGGCTGGTAGCCAGAATAATAATTGAAAAACTGTTTAAAATTTAAAAGCTTTTTTTTTTTAATTATTTTTAAGTTTTCTCTAAGGTTTTTTATTTCTAAATCCAGCTTGGTTCGGAATTCGGTACGACTCCCAGGCAAAAGTTGTGTATTATTATTCTGCACAACATACTTTTTTTTCAGATGTTTTGATTTTTTTTTATTTTTTTTTTTGACGTATGCGTACGCATGATTTTGGGTTCGTACGTGTACACCGGAAAACGTGCGCGTACGCACTGCGTACGCGTACGGGGGGTGCTACCCAGTTTTGGGTATGGACCTGTTAGTACACCACCAAATTGCCTCTACCGGAATTTGTGCGCATACGCACTGCGTGCGCGTACAGGGTGCTACCCAGCTTTGGGGATAGACCTATTAGTATATCACCAAATTGCTTCTATCACTACCCCCCACGATAAAGAACATAAATCCGGATGGATGTATTAGCCTGTGGTCTCAGCGGTTGTATCACAGCATGCTGTGGGGTTCTTAGGGTTTCAATCCTCACACACACACACACACACACACCGACAATCAGTTTTATGTCTGTCTATCTGTGTTCTTGTTTTTCCTCCCCCCGATTTTTTTCAAATTCTTTTCTCTGTTGAAGTGAGCACCCTCAAGAAGTGCCATACGGTAGGTGGTCCGTTGTTTGGAGCGCCTACAGCACACTTAGGGGGGCCGCTTGGTTTGGGATGTCTGTGTTGCCTGTGGGTGATGATTAATGTTCGTCTGGGTGACTCTCTGAATCAGCAGCGGGGTCCAATTTGTGATTTCAGTAGGTGATGCGCTTCTTGGCTCCATGTTGGATGCGGAGACTGCCTTGTCTGCGCTCCGCCGCTGCTTTGCTGCCCGTCCTGCTTGTGTAGCATGTACTTCTTTGCAGGGTGGTTGTGTTCACCATGTGGTGCGGCTGCCGTGTTTGTGTTGCCCTGTGCTTCGCTGCGCTGCTGCTTAGCTACTACCCATCCGCTTGCCTTGCCATTTGCGTGCCTTGTGTGGCTCACGCTGTTGCCGTGCTGTTCATCCGCTTGCCCTGTCGTTCCTTGCAGTCGTTGTTTGCATTGTGCAGTTGAGTGGCTTCAGGTGCCTTGCCTGGCTTTTTGAGTGTATAGCGAATATGACAGCACACACACACACACACACACACACACACACACACACACACACACACACACACACAACA
>BFEA01000729.1:388876-407323 GCA_003427395.1 Chara braunii | reverse complement strand
GGGTGGGTGTGCGTGTATTCCCCATGTGGCTTCTACTGCGAAAGACTTGACAGGAGTTTCAACTCTGTGACTGCACTTACCTGCATGCCAAAGAACATTACCAAGGACACAGCCTATCCCATTTCATGCGTATGATGACCGACTGTGTGGATGCAAAGTATGCTCATCAACCAGAGCACGCTTTGGCGCTTATCAGCAAGTGGACAGCCACCATAGCCAATTTTCCAACCACGATTAGCTCGTCCGAAATACAGACCAGCTTTCTAATTGGACAGCCATCATAGCCAAGAATAGCATGCCATGTCACCAGTCCCATAGACTTTAGCAAGTAGCATTGGCTATTCTTTGCATGGTTTATTTTGTTTTGGTGACTATCGCCTAAGGGTCGGGCAACACAGCATGGCTAACGTCTATGATTTATCGAGCCTGCCGCTTCGCTTTATATACCATCGAGTGACCTCGCTATCCTTCTGCCTGCTTCCCTTTTGGAAAAGGCCACACCAAACCAGCACATAGTTCCAACTGCCGCCTCTGCCGCTCATAATCCCCCCTCTAACTCCCAAAACAGAGCACAACTGCATAGCCCAGGACAGCATGCAGCGTTTTGACTGGCCACTGTCACCCTCTATGAATCATCGAGACTGCCCCTCCAGTTCGCAAAACAGCGCACAACTGCATTGCCCAGGACATGGCTCAGTGTGACTGGCCATCATATCCACCCTCTATGAATTATCAAGGCTGCCACTTCAGTTTATGTACCACCAAGTGACCTTGCTACGCTCATAATCCCCCCCACTGAATACGTTCCACATTACCACTCTTTTTCTTCAATCAAGTGTGCCCCTCCCGAGGGCACTTCAGGCCCGTCACCAGACCTCCCAAGCCCGCTGCTACAGGCAGGCCCAACCCTGACCAGTTTGACAAGCTAGGGTCCATGGCAGCAAGAGGCTAAGAGAATAGCTTGCACAAGAGCGATGGTTTTGAGGGCAGTTTTTTCCTTCTCGCCCTTCCCATATTCTGGTTTATTAAACCACCAGTTTGTTGCTTCTATACGGCCACAACTTTTGGGGTTCGGCCGCGCCGGTTCGTTTTTTTTCGGTGCGCAGGGCGTTTCTAGCCCAGGAGAAAAGCGCCTTCCAAGTACCACTGGTGGTTGTTTAACGCACTTTTTTCGAGAAGGAAGCCTGCTATGCATGCAACCAGCAAACACTTACGAGGGGTCAATGGGTGGTGCCCAATTCTGAAAAACAGACAGGTTCTTCGCAGCAAACCAGTCCCCACCTTACACTGTAATCCGAAGCATGCAGTTCGTTCACGTTAACACCTCCATCAACCTCACCTTTCAATGTGAAGTACACACCATTACCACCGCCTTCCACAGTCGCAAAATCTGTGACTTGCAGGGGCATTTGCACATATTATCTCCGACAACTCTTTCACAGCTTCTTGCAGTACGGCTTCCGTTCAGCAAGAGAAAACCGTAGCCTTCCGCTGCCCATTTCCTTGTTGATGCTTTTCTCGTCCCGCCTCAAGCTATCACCTTGGCAGCCTGACTGCCGGGTGCTGCAGGGCATACTGAAAAAACACGCAGATCTTCGACCTCATCTTTGTCAATCTGCTGGGGCATTTGCGCATATGAGGTCTGCCAACTCTTTCACAGCTTCTTGAGGCACGACTTTCAGCAAGAAGAGAGTAGCCTTCAGCTGCCCATTGCCTTCTTGAAGCTTTGAATCTCCCCTCGAGCTATCGCCTTGACTGCCAGATGCCTTCGTAACGCTTCCGATGTCCTGTCATTTGCGTGCACCACAAAGGCGACACGAAAGCATACAGAAGAGCATTTGGTTAGCATGGGTTGTTTCTAAATTCTAAGGGATATAGCGCGTAGGTTGGTAGAACGCTCTTCAGAGGAGGAGGCACCTCGCAATGCAAGCCTGACTCCAGTGGGGACAACGGTCGAATGCCAAAAAAAAATGACTTGCAGCCCCAGCGAGTGCTGGCACTGAGCCCTACTATTTATCTGAGTTTCTCACCACAAATCTAAACCACCCTTGCCTTGCAGTTTTCCCCCGTGTGGGGTCTTCATAGCACCGCTGCAAGGTTCCCATTATCCGAAATTGCTTTTGATTTGATGGGGGGGGGGAGGGGAAGTCAGAAACTGTCCCTCAGGACATCTGTTCAAATTGGAATGATACAGAGAAAGAAGATTAGCACGGCCCCTGCGCAAGAATGACACGGATAAATCGAGAAATGCTCCAAATTTGAGAGTAGTCACACCGACAGTCGGCGCCCCTGGGTCCGCTGCCTGACAAATGGTCCAAATTCAGAGTAGTCATGCCGACGGTTCTAATGCATTTTTGTTCTTTGCCAGGATTTGAACTTGGAGCCAAACAGAGTGAGTACAGTTGCTTTATTAAATTATTATTTCCCTTAACTGTTCGGAAACTGCTGAGTCTTTTGAGCCCGGGGACTGCATGCACTTTCTCTGCTTGCCTAGCATGCATAGTGGTAGGACCCTCTTGGCCGGTAGTTTTACGCTTTTCTTATGGTCAGCTGCCTGAGAAATGGTCCAAATTCGGTTCTAACTTCTAATGCATTTTTTTCAGTTTGTAAGTTTTTGTTCTTTGCCAGGATTTGTTTGAATTCCAACAGAGAGAGTTAAAACTTAAAAGTTAAAACAACTCTGAAAATTTTACCTGGGGCTGGTCAGTTCAAACTTCAAAGATGACATCTCCAGGCCAACACCCATTAACAAAAAATATGAAAACAACGGACGAAAAAAAGAGGAAAAAAGAGAGGTGAAAAACAAAACATTAAAAAAAGGGACACGTGACATGTCATAAACAAAAACGAGTGCTCCCTGCAGGCCGCCCAACCTCCGAGGGGTAGTCAATCTGACTGTGGAGAGTACTGGCACCTTCAGCCCACTTTCATACATAGAGCCAATGGGCAGAGCCCTTTCTCCCTCTGTTCGCAGAGTTTTGCCCGCCAGTGATGAGCAAGCAATCGGACCTATGCCCTCCAGAACCGAATGGGTGTTGGATGTTCAAGAAAAAAAGGAAAACAAAAACACCACTTGCTAAATCGCATTGTCGTCCATCCTTGCATGAGAACTTGGGCTAGAGACGAGGGCAAAAGCAAATGGGAAAAAGGTAGAAATGATATGTGTGTGCAGTACAGGACATACCGCAGCGTTGAATAGCGTCACCACGACGCCTTCCTTTCGCGTTGCAGTTTTGATTCTGGCATAGATCCTTGCATTCAGCAGTAACTTTCCAACCTGCAACACACAAAGAGACAGACAGATCACCCTATGCGGTCATGAAACAGAAACGTCAACACTCCTTTCGCGTCGCAGTTCTGATTTTCACATAGATCCTTTTCCCCTTTCAGCAGTAACTTTCCAATCTGCAACACACGAAGAGACAGCTCACCCTGCCTGCAGTCGTGACACAGAAACTGTAAAACACCCTACACTACATAAACCTAAGGGCCTCGCCACACCACTGTCGAAACAGAAAACAGTACGAGTGCACCTTCCTGCAGACAATGGCAAGATGCATCCACAACTGTGAATAGCAACGGATGCATCGTACCACTTTCTGGGAAAGATCCATTCGTTCTTTTTTTCAGTGGCATGGCAAGGCCCTAAGAATCAGAAGCGGTCGCTGGCAGGTGAAGCATCAACAAGGCGCACGGTAACAAAGAGAGTCCGGGAGTGGGATGAAGGGGAAACTAATGGCATATGAGAAAAAGAACCACCGATGGCCTAACCACCCAAATGACCTCCTCCTTGGCACATTGATGCTATGCCCTGTGAATAACGACCTTGTCCCAGGACGCACCAAACAACACGGATGGCACAGACGACACACGCTGCACATTTGTCATGGTGTGCTCCATCCATCATCAACACATTTGAAACCTCTTTCATATCAAATACCCATCCATTATACCTACCATGTCCATCTCAAGGACATGTGGTTATCGACCAAATTTGTGGAGAAGTGTACACCACCAGCCAGTCAAGAAGTAAGCATTGCGACATTTCAGAACAGCGCAGAAATTGCAGACATCGACAACGGGCACCATGGGACGTTCCCCCCAAAAAACAGCCTGCCCTTGGATTTCAACAGCTTTTTGACAAGATAATTATGACATCGTTTACATGAAAAATTGGAGAACATTGTTCGGTGACCTTCTTTGCGGCTCCTTCATGCTTTTCATCATCGCGGGGTTCTTGCAATGGCCTTGATGACTTCCGCACATTCTCACACAGATTTTAATGATTGCCATGGTTGTTACAACCTCCTTCGATACTGTGATCAAACAAAGTCTATCGACCGCGACCACCATCATACACTCCTTCCCCACCATCACTTCCGCCTAATTACCATAACCATCACCACACACTCCTTGCCTCATGATTATCATGACCATTGTTTTCCTTCCGCCGACTCTTCGTCCTTGACGTCATACAAAGTCTCTCAACCGCGACCACCACCATACATACACTCCTTCCCCGCCATCACTTCCGCCTAATTCCCATAACCATCACCAAACACTCCTTGCCTCATGAATATCATGACCATTGTTCTCCTTCCGCCTACTCTTCGTACGCGACCACCATCATACACTGCTTCCCCAACATCTCATCATTATCATGACCATTGTCTCCTTCCGCCTACTCTTCGTACGCGACCACCTCATACACTTCTTCCCCACCACCACTTCCGCCTAATTACCATAACCATCACCATAAACTCCTTGCCTCATGATTATCATGAGCATTGTTCTCCTTCCGCCGACTCTTCCTCCTTGCCGTCATACTCCTTACCCTCCTCCACTTCTTCTCCATTCTCTTCCTCCTCATCATCATCCTTGCCATTGTCATTGTGTAGATGGCGTTCCTCTCGAGGACTTTTCCTCCAGCCTTCTTGTGTATGCTACCCCACGTTCACCTCACCCGTTCTGGTAAAGTTTGATTCCCGTCCTCCAAAGCATATGTGTTGCATACTCGTGAAACACATGGCGCAGATTCCCAGAACCGACCAGATAATACAGAGCTGATACCAATTGCAAGCGGAAGACTTGAGATACATGGACCGACTCTGACCTGACTCGGACTGCGATCGAACACTCTTCATACATCAGGGGTGTGAAAGCCCTGGCCGTAGACATAGACGAAGGCCAGGGTCTGAGATCATCCACAGACGAATGGAGGGAGGAGAGAGACGAAGGGAGGAGGAGAGGGAAGATGACGTCAACTCAATGTTTCCAAAGATACTATCTTGAAATGTCAGAGGTGGCAAAAATCCGAAATGTCTCGAATACAATGTCTCACAATGTCTCAGATATCGATCCCACAATGTCAAGTACATCTCCAGAGGAAGATGAAATCAGATCCCCCAAGTAGTCCTCAACCTATAGTCCCAATGTCGATGTCTCCAATGTTATCAGAACTCGTAACCATCCTTCATACTCATAGTAGCCCCGTAGGAAAACCCAAGAGTAGACTTAGAAGGTAGGAGGAGAGAGAGAGAGAGAGAGCAAGGGGGAGGGGAAACAGAGGGAGAGAAGGCAGGACCTTCCTCCCCGGTACCTGATCCGGTAGCTATGGCGCGGCAGGGCCGCTGCGCTGTGTCCTCCGCGTCGCTGCGCTCGCCTTCTCCTCGCTGCTCGGACTAACGCTGCTGGCGCTGCGCTAATGCTGCTAACGCTGTAGTGTAGCGCTAATCCTGAAGACTAACGTCCTATCACTAACCTCACTAACCTCCTACTGAGGCTGGTACCCGGCCTTTTGTAGTGCTGGGCCGGCCTCCTACCTGCTGGTACCTCCCGGCCTGGACCGTTGATCTGATCAACGGTCCAGATTCAAACTGGACTTGGCGCCTAAACACGGCAGCCTCTGAAACTGCGCCGCCGGTAGGTCCTATGCTGGACCGGTACCGGCCTTGTGGCCGTTGGCCTGGGCCTCTATCCCTGGCCTGCCTGAACCGGCGTACCCCTGGCCTACCTGGGCCTCATCTGAACCGTCGTCCCCTTAGGCCAACCCTGCCTACCTGGAACCGGGCCCTAACTGGGGCCCGTGTGGCTCAGAATACCACACACTCCCCCCCTTGAAGACCGAGCTAACTGCGAGGGCGAAGCTGTCTGTCCGATGTCTGTACGGGGCGGGCAGGTTGGGCAGCTTCCTTAGCAAGTCGCCGTTTTTCATAATGCGCGAAGATGAGGGGTGTTGTCGCCTTCAGGTCAGCTCGTGAAATCCAGCGTGTGTCGTCAGGATCGCATTGCTTGAATGTAACTTTATACTGCATTGGCTTGTTGCCGTGCTTGTGATGAGCGAGGACGCGGTTGACCTCCTGATGACCATCCATTGAAGGAGGGTCATGCGACCGTCTGCCCGGGAAGTCTGCTGCGGAGGCTGGAGTGTAGACTGCCAGCTTTGAAGCGTGAAATATAGGGTGGACCGTCAAATGCGGGGGAATCTCAATGATGAAAGATGGACCCGCGGGATCGTCGCCAGCTGCTGAAGTGACCTTCCATGGTCCAAACCACTTAGGGAGGAGCTTGTGTGAGACGTGCTGCTCGAGCGCGAATTCCTCCGAGGTGACCCAAACCAGGTCGCCAGCGCAGATTGGACATGGGATGCGACGCCGGTTCGCTTGCTGCTGCATACGGACCTGAGCCTTTTCCATGTTTGCGCGGGCTTTGGCCAGCAGTTCCCTGTACTTTCGTGTAGAAGCGGGGGAGCAAGCGGCGTCGATATCGGCAGCCCGTGGAAGCAAAACGTCTGCGAAGATACGTCCTTTCCATCCACTGTGATGCAACTCGAATGGAGTCACGCCAATCGCCGGGTGCACCGACGTGTTGTAGGCGAATTCGATGTCGGGAAGGCGGTCAACCCAGTCCTTCTGATCCGGGCGGATGAGTGTGAGGAGCATCATCTGCACAGTCTGGTGCGCACATTCCGTTTGCCCATCCGTTTGAGGATGTCGTGCGGAACTCAGTTTCATGCTGGTGTCGGATTCCACTATGAGTGTCGTCCAAAAGGCCTACATGAAACGAGTGTCACAGTCGTTGACGATGTCTTCCGGAACGTCGTGGCTGCAAAACCAGCTGGTATGCAAAAGTCGTGCGAGCTCGGGAGCCGTCGCATGATACTTGCATGGAAGAAATCGAGCGTACTTGCTCAAACGGTCAACGACCGTGAGAATACCGTCGTGGCCAAGGCGATCGCGAGGAAAAGGGCCAGTCACATCCATAGCAATGGAGAGACCTGGTTCCCGAGGAATCGCCAATGGTTTCAGTTCGCCGTACGGGAGCTGATGGCGCCCTTTGTTCTGGTGGCAAACTGCGCATGACTGAATGTACCGGTTGACGTCGCTGATGATGTCCAGCCAGTGAAATCGCTGGCGGAGCCGTGCAAGTGTGCGTGCAACGCCAAGGTGTCCCGCCAGCCGCGAATCGTGGTATTCGCCAAGGAGGCGAGTGCGCAAGATGCGGTCTTGGGGAACACACAACAAGTCCTCGCCTCGTGTATGGAGAAGCAAGTAGCCGTCGACAATGCGATAGTTGCTTGTCGGCAGGTGATCCGATGACAAGTCCGCATAGAGTGTGGAGAATCCCGGATCTGACTTGTACCCGTTTACAAAGTGTTGTTGCAAGTTCTTGTCGAGGCCGAATGTGGAGTGCACCAAGGCGCGAAGATCAGGTCTTCGCGAGAGAGCATCCGCTGCCTTGTTCGAGGAGCCCAGAATGTGCTTGGAGGTGAAATCGAACTGGTCGATGAAGTACATCCATCGACCGATCGTGCTGCTCACCGTGTCTTGCGTCTTGTAATACGTCAACGGATTATTGTCCGTTGCCCACGTGAGTCGCCGACGCCAGAGGAGAAAGTGACGCCAATGCTCAAGCACGGTGACAAAAGCTAGCAGTTCCTTTTTCCTCACATCATCAAGAGTGTTGATGGGTGGCACCTTTTGGCTGAAATACTCAACCGGATGCCAGTCTGTGTCGTCATGCTGTTCCAAAACCGCGCCAATGCCATAGCCGGAAGCGTCCGTAGTCACTTTGGTAGGCAAGGTCGGGTCATAGATGCTTAAGACGGGAGCTTGAAGCAAAGTTGTCTTCAGCGTGTGGAACGCATGCCGGGCTTTGTCATTGAACTCGACGGGCACCAAGGGGGACTGAAGTCACGACAATGGTGCAGCGATCCATTGAAAACCTTTGACGAAGCGCATGTAGTAAGATGCCAAGCCCAAAAAGGAGCGGACGTCGGTAGTACACTTGAGGTCCGGCCAATCTTGAATGGCTTGTACTTTGTCCGCGAGCGGACGAATGCCTTGCGGCGTAACATAATGGCCCAAGTACTCCAGGTCTTGCTGGGCAAACTTGCACTTGTCGCGGTTTGCCTTGTACTTGGCGATACGGAGCCGCTCCAAAACGACGCGAAAGTGCTCGAGGTGCTCATCCGGCGTCCGACTATAAACCAAGATATCTTCAAGGAACATGAGTATGGTACGGTCGAGCAAGTCGCGGAATTCTGTCGTCATAGCCGCTTGGAAAGTAGTCGGGGCATTGGTGAGACCAAAAGGCGTGACGATCCACTCAAAGTGCCCATATCGCGTCTTGAATGCGGTTTGTATCGATCTTTTGGTTGTATCTCGATCTGGTGTATCCGGACTCGAGGTTAAGCTTCGAGAAGTACTTGGCGCCGCCTAGTCGCTCGAGAAGATCATCGATCCGAGGGAGAGGGCCGACGTTCTTGATCGTTTGTGCGTTAAGTTTCCGATAGTCGATGCACAAACGAAGGTCCTTGTTCTTCTTCCGGACGAAGAGAACGGGAGCACCGTATGGCAAACAGCTAGGGCGAATCCAGCCCTTTGCCAAGAGGTCGTCTAGTTGTGCCCGAAGCACTTGAAGCTCCTCTTCGCTCATGCGGTAGATACATCCGCACGGAGGTATGGCGCCGTCCTCGAGAGTGATCCCGTGGCGTATGGGCCGATTCGGTACTACTCCGGCGGGAGCTTGGAAGACATCCTCATAGCTGTCCAACAGCTCAATGATGCATGGGTCCGACGTATCCGTCTTGGGATGATCACCGGGTGGGAGGGCGTGAAAAACATATGTCCATCTCCTCGATGTCGTTCCGCCGGATGGATTAGCGAATGCTCGCCGCGGAGACCACATGACAACCAATCGAAGGATGAGGAAGCGGCACCGTACACGGGACTAGTTCGCCACGCCGATCACGAACGTGAACGATGCGCAATAGAAGTTCACCGGATGGTCTTCGCTTTGCAGCCACGACATGCCCAAGATCATATCGAACTTGGTGTCCAATATGTCGAATGACACGGCCTCGCATGCTACCGGGGCAAAGTACACGGGTACCGAGTCAACGCATCGATCGATTGACTTTTGTGTGTGACCATCGGCCAACGTGACGTGCGTAGGCTGACTTTTCCTTCGAACGTGCGGGCCAAGCCTGGTGCGTGCCATGAAGTCTTGGCTGATGTTGTTGCGAGTCGCTCATGTATGCCGTGAATATGTGAATGGGCAACCGCAATCCTAATCTTACCCAGTGTACATGTGTGCACCATCACCCACAACTCGGTAGTGTTCGCAAGAAACCATGCATTGTGGAGCAAAGTGCCAAGCTGCAAATTTTGGTAGCATATCTCCGTCCAACCGCCATGGTGCCCAGATCAATATCCTGGAGTTCAAAACCCAAGTGCCATGAGAAAGCTTTCGGTAGAATATCTCCGTCCAACCGACTCCAACGTTAATATACCACACCGGCTTTGCAACCCTCGGTCACCCCAAGATAGCGCTAAATTTTGAGCAGCCAAAGTCGGGACAAAACACAATCATGTGGACATTCAATCATCATTATTTCCACAAATTGCTGCTGAGCTCACCTCAGAAGGTAAGTTCTCTTCTTCTTGTTTTTCTTCTTGTTTTCATCCTCTTTTTTCACTACTGCTCTCAGTGACATCACCGCTCCAATGAAAGTCGAGAAACGGGAACAAACAATGCATCGTCATTCTTATCCTGAAATCAACCAATGACAACTTTATATGTATGCGCATTTCAAAGTAAACGGCCTAGACTTTTCAGCATTTTCCTCCTTGTAATCATCACTCAAAATCATGATCATCATCACTACCGTGATTTTTGAAATCTATAGTGCGCAACACAACCCCGTTCATATCCCTGCCAGGCAGAGGGGTAGGGGGAGGGGGAAGAAATGGGTTTTTAGTTGCCTGAATCAACCTGGGGACATGCTCCCATTCCGCCTCCGCACAGCTGCCCTACTGGGCAACCCCGGTAGCCTAGCTGTAGACATTTTTCAACGAGCTTACGAACTTCCTACAAGTACACAAATACTATCCCCAGCGATCCAGCACAGGCTACCATGCCACATCCTCAGGCTAGCATCTCAGCCCCAAATCTGTTGGCGTTATCATGGGTCATGTAGGAAGCCAGGCATTGCACCCTACACTACTGCCAACACAGTCAAGGTTCGATGCAGCAGCAGGGACCTCCCACCCTCTTTTTCCCAACGCAGATTTGCACTGTTGCACGCCAAGGAAAACGAACCACCAGCACGCTTTTTCCTTTGTGGCCATGTTGGTCCGGTAGCACGGTTCATTTGAAGAACAGAAATCAATGCAATTTCGATCCTCAAGTTTGCCTGGGCTAGGTACACTTCTTTTTTCCTTTTTTCGCTGGCGATGCCAGCCATGTTGGTCCGGTACCACTGTTCATTCAAAGAACCCCGATTGATGCAATTTCCATTCCGGGGGTCAGGGCGGCTAGTAAAAGACTGAGCATTATGCCATATAGTCTGAACTTCGTGGCGGCACGAAGGAGGAAGGCATCGGTTGAAATGATCTTCGAAGTTCATTTCAATTCACACAATTGTGTCGCGTAAGTAGCGACCTGCACGAATGGTGCAACTGCCCCGCTGTCCCCAACATGGGCTCAGTGAAATTGAATTCTCCGTGAAGATGTGGAGTACCAGCGGCTAGACGGTAAGACCCCGTGCACCTTTACAGGTGTGCCTCCCATCTACTTCCCCCGCTCCCATCGAGTACCGGCAGTATCTAACGCCAACACTCACCCACACTCCACACACAACCCACTCTTTTGGCTGAGGGTCAATCAGAAATCGGAAATTCATCATTTAATTGAAAAAAAAAAGGAATCCTGTTGCACCTTCAAGGAATATGAGTGTGAACGATATACAGAAAACCAAGTTGCGAAATCACACAGATATCCAAGTAGTCGTGTCCAAGCAGAGAGTACAATGCACCGAGAAACCATCCATATAGAGCAATACAATGAAGTATTGAGCCAATGTCCAAGCCCGTAGGCCACACCAACACAGTATCCAAAGTCGCTCCTCTATGTCTGGCGCCCAGCGCCCAGCCTACTCTACCCGACTATCCTACCTACAGCTGTGTTCACGCAACAGGCTCACTTGAACTCTCGAAGACCAATGTACATGTTCACGCAACAGGCTCACTTGAACTCTCGAAGACCAATGTACATGACTGTCAACACCATAGCCCACCTCTCTTCATGCACCAGGTACGTATCTCGTCACTCTCAATCAGACCTTGATACCCCCACTCTCGACTCCTTCCCTGAAGACCACTAGATCACCCGCCTTACCCCCTTGGCGCCCAGCAGCCCGGCTATGGCTGCCTGCGCCCCGCTGCCCTGCAGCGCCCCACTTCACCTCTACGCACCCAGTCAGCGCCCTTGGCCGCAGCGCAGCATCAAGCAGTAGCGCCGCAGCACTTCCGCATTGCCTACGCAGGCCAGAATGCCTGGCCTGGGCTGCCTCACTTCCTATATGGAAGTGGCAGCCTTCTGGATGCTGTGTGTGGCCTGGCTGGAAGCTTCCAGTAGCTTCCGGTTGGGCCTCAGACCCTGCACCCAGGCCCGAGACTACAGTTGAGGGCCTGGGCCTCTTTATAGTTGGGCACGGCCTGAGTCTCCGGACTTGGGCTGTTTGCTGCATCCGTGCAGGGCTCACATGTCGGTGCATCGACAGTACTGCTTTTGCCTAGGCCGATTGCCTGCTTCTCAATGTCTCGGCCCTGCTTTGTGTGTATATGCCCAGACGCAACTGTCAAGGCCTGGGCCAACTGTACAACGCAGCTTAGTGGGGCTCACGTGTCCACTCAACCAACTGGCGCGCGGCAAGAGCCTGAATACCCACATCTGAAAGTGTCAAATTTTTGGCCTTTGACAAATATTCACGCCTGCCTTCACTTAGGGCGGGCACTTGGCTTGCTGGGGGCCTTTGCCCAGAACATGTGATGTCTGATAGGGCCCCGTGAGGGCTTGTTCCTCGCACACCCCTTTCAAGCCCGTTTATACCCCACAGACTCACTAACATAAGAAGACGTAAACAAATTCAAAGGTCAGGCCGGATTTGGGCACATCTCAGTGGGGGCACAGAAATGCCCCCCTGCCAATGCTGCCATCAGTTTTTTTAACTTTTTTTAACTTTTTCGTTTTACCATCTTTTTGGCTTGCACGGGTGATCCAGGCTGTACTGGTCTGGGTGGACCGGCCGGCCAGGTGATCCCGAGCCTTTCTGGTACCCCAGGCGACATGGCCATGTTGGTATGTTACTATGTTGTAAATGTTAGAAAAAAGAATTCATTTGAGGCTTTGCTCATTGTATACACAGTGTAGCGGAGAGAGAGAAAGCCAAGGACCTGTTATTACCAAAGATGTGACCTATGTGCCTACCTTGAGTACACAAGTTTTGGCTTGCACCGTTAACCATCTAAAAGCAAAATCAGTGCTATTTGTGCTCTGGGAGGTTGCTCTCACTGAGGAGGGAGGTGCTATTCGTGCTCTAGGACGTCGTTCTGACTGGTGTGGTAGACCTGCTGTGCGTGACGGTTTCATTTTTTTTCTGCCCCGCACATAGTCAGTACCTACACGTCCGTCCACACATTCATGATCTGCCACAGCCACCTGCCCACTTTGGCTGGGCACTGGGCGGGCGCTCTGACGTTCATTGTACCTTTGAAATGCACACCGCTGTTCACGCCTGTCAACAACTGTTCTTGCCACTCTTATCTCCACACTCATGTCTACCGTTCAGATGTCTCGGCCTGACTTTTTCGCGCTGGTAATGGGCCTCACTCCACTACTCTCGACATGTGCAAAACGAGAGTGGATCTTCCGCCAGGACATGGAAAGATACACCACCATGATTTTTATCGTTTGTGAATGTCAAGAGTAGTGGAGCGAGGCCCAACCCAACCTCTCCTTGGGATTCTTGAGATCGCAGCGACCCTTCAGGAGAGGCAGTTAACGACCTGAAAGTGGGGGTCCCCGGTAACCACTTGTGGAGCTGAGTCCTTGCTGGTCGCTTTTGGGTCGGTTGCCAATCCCTCCTCCAATTGATTCTAGTTGTACTGAATATAAGCTCCCTGACTCAGCCAAATTCTTGGTCTACCAGGCTCTGCCCTCCATTTTTTCAGTTTTTCCAGTTGAGGGGTGCTTTCGCGTCGAGTCGTCAGCCACTGTTGTGAATTTTGGATTTCTATCTCTGCCGAACGACGGACACTACTTTCTAACCGAGGACAAGGACCCTGAGGTTTCACTGAGAGCAAAAAGAGAAACGTGCACGAAATCATAGACGATAAGCAGAAGACTGGGTCAGTAGCTGAGGAGGACAAAGAAGCACGCCTGCGAACAACAAACGGAAATGGAGGGCAGATCCGGAAAAGGTGAAGATGAGGTGGTGGCTGGAAGCAGAAATAGACTTGGCAGCTGTGCATGCGGATGAAATCCGTGGCTCTACGCGAAGACAAGGCAGTAGCTGAAGGCAGAGAACACGAGATTTGCGGCCGAAGGCATCACAAGCGGCTGAAATCAGACATCCACCCTACCGGGATGCAGACAGTTCCTGAAAAAAAACGCTTTGCAAAAGGCATCTTGCTTATTATGAGTACTTCGATGACAACAATAGGAACCAGAAAAGGTGGTCTCACATCGTTACGGAAATGCATAGTTGGATTTGCACTTTTTGTTGCCGGGGTAGCATCCGATTGCCGCCGTATAGACAGTGTCCCACTCCCAAGATTGCGCCAAGATTTCGATACCTGCAATGCAGTCACCAGCAGACACAATTACATCGTCGTAAGAAACAGACGACCATCTCTGCAACGCTAACCATGTTCGATTCTGCACACAGCTCATTTCAGTCAACAACTGCATTGTGCACATAGAAGACACACAAAAAGACGGAGAGCAGAACAGAGAGAAGAGACAAAAAGAAAAAACAATAAAACCAGAACAGGCGAAAGTCAGCCACACATATGTATGCAGATGAAGATAATAATCTACAGAAGATGTCAAAAACCACCAAAACAAGTACTTGAGGACATCCATGGAATGATACAGAAAAGATTAGCATTGCCCCTGCACAAGGACAACACGCACAAATCGGGAAATCGTCCAAGATGTTAAAAGACAGGGGGGGGGGGGGAAGCAAACAATCCTGATATATTTAATTAATTCCCATCATGCACTGCAATCCATTGTTCGCGCACCAGAAGCTATTCAGATCCTGCAACGTCAGTCAGAGGGGCATAGCAGGCAGGAGTGGCACTTGAAAAGGTCAATCAGAAGATGGAGTACAAGGCAGGCCAGAGGTCCATGGGTCTCAGCGCACAAGGAATACCAGAGCACTATAGACAGCAAGCTCTTCCATCCCAAGTCATGGGTCTCAGCACACAAGGAATACCAACTCCTCTTCTTTTCCTCTATTTCCCTCAGCAGGTTTGGGGGCAGGTATCTACACAAGTGGGCAAATACAGATAGAAGAGAGCGAGCAAAAACTCCTAATGGAATCAAACATGCCCAGTTTCAAACTCTCCAAGCCATGTCCATTCCAACCAAAAAAACTTCAGAACTAGCTTAAATTGACCAGGTCTCCAACCAAAGCTGAATTAATCCAGCCACAGAAACCCAGGCTGAACATCTCCGTAAAACCTTTCAGAGGCAAACGTTAAGTCCTGAATATAACCTATACAGCATTCTTCCGAGGCTGGGCGCTACCAGACCAGAACAGCTGGTGGCGCCAGCCAAAACAAAAGAAAAAAGGTCGCACTGGTGCTTCGGCCAAGCTTGGCGCACAGTTCTACTCCTCCTCGGCAAAAAGAGGCTTGGAGGTACTGGTGGTTACAGGGCGAAATCATTCAAAAATAGGGCAAAAAGACAACAGAAATGAGACTGACCCCATCCATTCTTAGAAGAACCGCCTTTCTCGAGTCTACAATTGTCACGCCCTCCTCTTTGACTGCCAGCACAGACGGACCTTCATCCTCTTGCTCTTCAGTCCCGTCATCGTTATCATCATCTCCTGCAGAGTTGTTCATCACCAAACGCACTAAGACACACATAGGAACTCGTCCTCAAATACTCTTTTTTTTCGACATTCATAAAGTTTGTTTCTCCGCATGCAATAAGGAAGCCTATCTCAGTTGGTAGAGCACATAAGTGGCATTCAGGAGGTTGTGGGTTCAACCCCCCGCATCATCCATTTGACTCCCCCCCCAAGGTCCCCTGTGGTGCACTTCCAGTTCACCAGCTGAGATAGTTCGCTTGCGCCCCCTGGTTGGTGTTGGTGGAGGATGCCCTCCCTCCCATCCAGTGCTAGGGGTTAGGTTCAACCCTGATGGGGTGGGTTCAACCCTGAGGGGATGGCTCAATCCTGCAGGGCCAGGGGAGCTGGGAACCCATAACTCTCAGCATCCATCTTACACAAACAGTGCAACAACAGAACAGAATTCCTGGGTGCTTAGCTGGTAGCTCGTGCGGTTGTTTCAATATTGAGAGAAGAGAATAGTGTAGGGAAGCTGTCCCCCGTATGAGGCGCCGATAGGAAACCCCACTTGAAAAACCATGCTGGTGAAAAACACAGGCAATTCCTCTTCAATACCATCCAAATTCTGTAACAGACACATCAGAGGCATCAAGGTTCTTCTGCGTACAACAAACGTAATCCGGAAGCAAGGAGTGACACTGACAAAAGCATCTGACCCGCTGCCGCAATGCGTGTGCTGTACCAGTTGGAGCCACAGACATTACTCCACGCCAACATAGCCTATCTCCACATGATGTAAAACAACACTAAAGAAATCAGTCCTTCGGATGATCTATTCAAAGGATTGGAACCATACAGAGAAAGAAGATTAGCATGGCCCCTGCACAAGGATGACATGCATAAAACGAGAAATGGTCCAAAAGAGGGGGGCGGGGGGGGGGGAATTGATTATTATAAAATGAGAGGAGGAAGGAAAAAGTACAAGTCATGAGACGAGAAATGCCTTCACCAACCACACCTACCGTCTTCACCCGAATATAACGCCCCATCATTATAGCTGTATTTGGCACAACTTTCAGCATAGATACGGCGATAATTACCGGGCGTTCTATTCGGGTGGAAGACGGTAGCCACATCGAGCAGATGCAAGGTTCACAGTTCAGACTAGACATAGTTCAGGGCAACAAAACCGGAATTGTGATTTGAGTTCTGAGAGTAGGCAGCCCCTATAGACAATACTGAATTCAATCCATCAGAATTCCATCAGGACTCGAGCTCATGACCTGTCCACTAACGGTTCATGCCTGAACCATTTCCACCAGAATTATCAAACATGAATTACAACTTTTGTGGCACTTACAACTTTTGTGGCACTTACAACTAGCCTTTTTTAGTTATAAAAAAAAAAAAGAAAAAAAAAAAAGGAATTCCTGGATGTTACCAACGGGCTTATCTCAGTTGGTACACCCATGAACTGTTGAAATAGAGCCCCAAGTTTGAATCCACGTGCATCAGATGAACAGAATAAAATGATTCTCATCTAAATTCCCAGGGGTCGGTCCGTTCAAGGCCGGCGCCCTTCTTCTAAGACAGAGTAGGAAGGGGGAAAAAAGTAAGAGGAAAAGCAATCCATGGGTGTCCTGAAACAAGAATCCTCGCACTCGTCGCCTTCCAGCGGTGAACGAAAAATTTCCGTACAAGTTGATAAAACCCTTGATGCAACCATGTTTCACATAATTAACACACCAGAAAACTTCTCACACCGGCCCTCCCTCAAGGCAACGGATCTTACCTTGCTCCTTGGGAGCCTCTTCTTTGCTAGGACCTGCAGTTGCTATGAAGGGCCCAGTCTTGAAGGCTGAGCGAAATGGACTCACTGATGCAGAGTTTGGAGAAACTGGCGCAACTGGTGATGCTGCTCCTGAGATCACACTCGTCAAGACATTTCCATCCGAGTGTGAACTAGGAGGCATGCCAAAAATAGTTGCAGTGTCACCGATGGAGTTTGCAGGCATGCTGGAAAGCGGCCAGCTCGTGCTTAAACCAAACGTGGAGCTGAAAGAAGATCCCGTAGCCGCGTTGGCCACTAACCCAGCTCCAGATCCCGATGCTCTGCCGAATTCTGATGAGCCTGGACCACTTGACCATCCCTTCCCAAAAATGGGATGGTTGACCGCAGTTTGACTTGTTGGTGCACCTGAAACAGAAGTCTTTGTTGAATCTGAGGGTCTTCCTGCTGCTGACTGGCCCCCATAGTCTACTGTAGGTCCTTTCTGGTATCCTGCAAGTGGACCTGCTTGTTCCCAGGGTCCACTTTCAGCACCAGCCCCAACACCTGCACCAGGTTCTCGCCTTAACAAGTCGCTTGGGGCAGTGGCCAAACTTCCGCCAAAGCCATGTCCTAAGACTGCCTTGGTGTCTGTCAAGGGACCAGGACCCAAGTTCTCGGACACAGTGGCTGCCGTACTGGTCCCGGTGCCTGGTGCCAACGTTCCACCCAAGCCAGCAGGGCTGCATGATGAATGAGCAGCCGCATTAGGCACAGGTGGTCCACCCATAGCCGATCCCCCAATGACATCAATCGACAAAGCAGAGCTGGACACGGTCCCCATAGCAGCCATGCCACCCGCCACTCTCTGATTCTGTGATATTTCCCCAACCGCTGTAACAGCTGAAACCCCCCGCTCTGCAGACGACAAGACTATTCCATTCGGTTCAGCTTCTCCATTAACCGACCTGCTTCCGGGATTTGGTTTGGACCGTAGCCATTCCACAACATCCTTGAAATCGTCCTGCCAAATGCATGGACACAAAAGCATAGATGCAAACTGTCAGGATCATCTCTCTCTAATACCACGCAAAACTTTAATAAATGTGGAGCAATACCACCCTCCACACAGCCTAGAACAGAATTCTGGATGACCTGTTACGGCTCCACTTGCAAACAAAGTTAACAACGGATGATGGATGATGCATTGGCGATGGAAGAGACTGACCCGGTCATTTGTCCCCTCCAATGTCTCTGTCTCTGTCTCTGTCTGTGTGTGTGTGTGTGTGTGTGTGTGTGTGTGTGTGTGTGTGTG
>BFEA01000729.1:373367-386013 GCA_003427395.1 Chara braunii | reverse complement strand
GGGGCAGGCTGGAATTGTAGTCGCCTACCCATAAATGCCATAGCCAGGACTTCTATGTTCACACCAGGTGCAGCACTGTCGTCCTCTGGGCATACGGCACGGTGCTCTTCTTCTATCCAGCGGACAACGTCTGCGAAATCAGCAACCGAATAAGGGTTACAATTGTAGGCAAGGAGACATGCATTGATGGCATAGTACGCACAGCGGCCTCGCTGTAGCGCTATGACATTGTTGGATTCCGCGGGTTGTGCTGGAGATTCGTTCACAGCAGGAGGAGATTCGTTCGATTCTGCAGATTGCACAGGTGGAGGAGACTCATTGCAGTCTTGACCAATTGGCTCTAGTATGCGCTCCGGAGAGAGACGATCTTCAATCCGGGGCTCCATCAGGTAGCCAGAAGACGGGTCAATGTCATTTGGGGCAGGGGAAGAAACGGGGCTAGTTGGATGAGAAAGGGGCGGGTCAGGGGGGTGAGAACCGGGTGGGTCAGATGCGGTGTGTGTGTGTGTGTGTGTGTGTGTCAGAAGAGCACACAGGGGGCGCAGGGCATTGATGCCACAGCTGTTAGAGGTGGGTGCATGGTGGCAGCACGTAGAAGCGTTGGTGGAGGATGGTGAAGGCATGGTGGGTTTGACAGGCCGGTGTTGGCAGTGTTGTGTGAGAGGTAGCGGGCTGGTGTGGGCCTCCCACGTCACATAGCCCATTGGCCAGTAACACCCTCCTAGATCAGCCTCCAAGTTGGTCTTTTCGCAAAGAAGAAAATTGTAGCAAATTTGGGCCATTCGTTGGAGGAAAGCCCAGATTCGCAGCTAATCGCCCAAAACCAAGATTGGCCGCAGATCTGAGCCGACCATGCATGCGAACGGCCCAGATTTGCAGCAGATCTTTTTTTTTTGTACAAGGCCGTGAATCTGCGCCATTCGTGCAACCGAAAGGTGGACTTCCAAGGTGCCTCTCTTTTGACGATTAGTGGCTTCCATAGTGTTGTAGCACCAACTTCGTTTCAGCATTAGTGGCTTCCATAGTGTTGTAGAACCAACTTCGTTTCAGCATCAGTTGGCCATCATTACAAACCTTCCAGACGTGCGCTTTCTGACATTCGCCTTCACCAATCCGCAAATTTTCACCATCTCACAGTCGGGTTCCATGACAAGGAAACAGATACCAGGTTTCTTCAGGACGGAGACGGACTCACAACTACAGATGAGATCGATGCCATTTTGATGGCCAGGCTTAACCCATCCACATCTATTTCTGTCTATATCCTCCAAACCGGATGTCAACTGACAACAACTATTTCTGTCTATATTCCAAACCAGATGTTGACGGACAATGTTGGATCAACTCTTATCCTGTAGCACTGATGCACAGACAACAACACTATGGTGGCACCTCTCAATCCTGCAAAGAAAATGCAATATTAAGCAAAAAAAGAAAAAGAGACCAACCAGCTGTGAAGGGAGGACAAAGAAGGCAGATGCAACTCACCATCAGCTTTGCAGCATACTTTATGTAATCCTGAAGTCCCTCTATCCACAGTTCATCAGGATGATTTTGGCTCTGCGTCTGCACCCAGCTGTGACCCACAATAGATAAGATGCCTGACTTTTTTTTATACATCAGCCACTTTAATTCCTTGCAAATTGTAAACAAGAAATACAGATAACCATAAACGGAAAAAAAAAAAAAAAAAAAAAAAAAAAAAGATAACTGTGACAGAGCAGAAAAAAAAATAACTTGGAGAATCTGGCATCTGAAAAAAGACCCAGACCCAGCCTCACTGAGACTTGCTGCCATTTTCCGCTTTGAGACTGCACCACTGTATATTAGGCTATGTTCGCTACGAGATAAGTCACATTGGCTATCCTTGCTTTGCTATGTTCGCACGTTGGCTGTGCTGGATCATCCAGTGGTCCACCACACTAGATTTACACTATATTGGGACTCAGGATTACCCCAAATACAACTATTATGACCGTGTTCCATTCGGGGGGAAACCAGTAGGCCCGTTGAAGCCAGGTCCCCCTCCCCGGGCCCCCGCCATAGTAAGTGAAACAGTTTTCACCTATTATGGTGACAGATGCATTACCCCGGGGCTCGATCCCTAGAGCTTCCCCCGTACCCGAGTACAGTATCCGTTTACCCGTGTGTTTGAACCCACGACCTGGCTTCTGAAAGTCGAATGCCCGACTATTGTAAATAGTGCAGTCGCCAGGGGTTTGACCCATAGACCTTAGTGTTAGCAGTCCTAGGGTCAGTACAGGTCATAGTAACTGCAGCTCCGAAAGGTCAAGTCCACGACCTTCCGGACGCTCCAGAACTGGCTCTTCGTAGGTCTTAGGAGTCGGTCCGCAGCTGAGTCAGCAAAGGGCAGTCCTAGTCCTACTTAGTCCAGTCAGCGGTACCCAGTCCCGGTCGCACTTTGTCTAGTCAGCAAGTACCATTTGGGACTGTGTGCACCCCGGCCCAGGGTCCAAGGGCAGACCAGCGACGATCCGAAGTATAAATAAAGAGGCAGCGTCAAGTCCTTCATTCATTCTGCCTGTGAACCGTGCGGAAGCGCTGTCGCATCGTCTTGTGCTACGGAGGTCTGCAGGTGCCCGAAGAAGAAGAGGGCTAAGAGGAGGAAGGCGCAGCCATAGCCNCGTGCGGAAGCGCTGTCGCATCGTCTTGTGCTACGGAGGTCTGCAGGTGCCCGAAGAAGAAGAGGGCTAAGAGGAGGAAGGCGCAGCCATAGCCGCGAGGTAGTTAGTAGGAGGAGGAAGAAGCCAGCCATAGCTGATAGGTTAGTGTGTGTATAAGTGTTGTCTGTGTATGTGTGCGGGACATCCAGGGAGATCCGAGAGTGAGCGTGTGCGTGCGTGTGTGTGAACAAGTTGCTGGAGGATACAGTTGATCGGGTGGGAATCTTTGTCTGGCGCCCTGCGCCATAGCCATCGAAGACAAGTTTGAATCCGAGCTGTGTTCCTGCCCACGTTTATCTCTGAGATTTGTGTGGGCGCCATGCGCCAAGTTTGATCGTCACCTGTTTGCATGCATGCTGAGCGAGTGAAGACAAGTCTGATTGCACTGGTATCAGAGCTGCTTCCCGCTGTCGCAGCGATCGTCGCCGCGTCATTATCGCGATCGCCCATCGTCGTTGTCATTGTAGAGGAGGCCGCCATCGTCATCTGCACCAAGAAGAGGAGGGCGCCGCATCAGCGCTCGTGCGTTGAAAGAAAGAGAGCGCCACGTTAGCACATGCGCACCTTGCTTCGCGCCGCTGTTTGCCGCGCGCCAGTCTTCGCTGCGCGCCCGATGTCGTTTAGCGCGCGCCACTCACTATTTTGCGCGCGCCGCTGCGCGCTATTGCCTTGCGCGCCATTGCCCGTTGAGCACCATTGTGCCATCGCGGGTCAGCGCGCCCGTTGGATTGTAGAGCCAGAGCTGCAGCGTCGAGGAAGGACATCCGCGAAGAAGAGGGCCGCCACATTGAAAAGACCGCTGCGCGTGCGAAGAAGACCGCGAAGAGAAAGAAGAAGACAACGACGAAGAGAGAGAGAGAGAGAGAGAGAGAGAGAGAGAGAGAGAGAGAGCGAGAGAGAGAGAGAGAGAGAGAGAGAGAGAGAAGATTGGTTGCACAAGGAAAAAGAAGCGGCAGCCATAGCCGCCGAGCTCGAGGTTGAATTAGAAGAAGACCAGAAGTAACGAAGAACAAGAGAAGGAAGAAAGAGGCAAGGAAGAAAAAAGGAAGGAGAGACGGAGGAGAAGGAAACCATAGCGGAGGTTGGGTGAGGAGGAATAAGGAAGGGATAAGGAGAGGGTCGACGAAGAAGAAGGGTAGGCAGCCATAGTTGGAGGTTGAAGAAGTCAACCGGCGAAGTTTGACCGGGCATTGACCAAGTTCGATCAGCATTGACCGCAACCGTTGACCAAGGCGTTGACCAAACTGGAGTTGGTATAATCTCTCCAAGCGTTAAGCCTGTCCCCTCGCCCTGTGGATGTCCACATACCCTTGGTACTTGCTGAGTCAATATGTCTCTTCTTTCTGCATTGAGTCACTTATGTCCAGGTGATAGGTTCTGTGTATGAGGTCGTAGAGCTGTGGTGACCAAACCTGCACGGGACTTAGTAGGGCTAAAGGCCATGTCTGATGACTGACACGTCCCGCGGACAAGACCCCCAAGTACCGGTACAGACCGGCGGGCTGCTCAGTGTGGTATGGTAGGCCTGATCTCCGAGTTGTAGGCTGCGCATCCAACTGTCTTAAATATTGAGGGGACTGCTGATCACGTTGTCCTGACTGCGACATTAAAGAATTCTTGAGTTATGGGGGATCTCCTTAAATGCCTCCTGATCTGCAGTAGAGTCCTGTAGTGACAGCCTTAGAGTAGGTTAGGCTAGTGACCATAGTTGACAGGGTCTGATCCAGAGTGAAGGCCAGGTGGGTTTGATCGCTGGTGCAAGGAGCACCCGGATCGTGGAAAGTTTCGGTGACAGTGGTGGCGAAAGCTTCCGTCAGTTGTGGTAACCTGCCTGGAACTAAGGGGAAGACTTTGTGGTCCTTTAGAGAGTCAGTCAGTCAGTCAGTCAGTTGGGGATAAGTCTACGCGGTGAGGAGCGGAACTGCCACTGGTTGCGCACCTAACACCATGGATGACTATCCTGTGTATTCTTTGCTTCTGGGGTTCTCCTTTTGGGGGACCCTCTGCCAGCTCTTTCCATTAGGATTTTGGCAGACCCTTACTTGTAGAGTCACGACGAGGGGTGGTGCAGGACCACTCCTTACACAAAGGAGAGAAGCCATGAAGATTTTGGTAGAGCAAAAGGCGAGGAAGGAGAAGGAGGAATTGGAGAAGACGGCCAAGAAGGTGGCCTTAACTAGCATAGAAGGCCAAAAAGGAGAAAGAATTGGAAAAAGACTTAAAACGGCCGCAGAAGGAAAATGAGGCAGTAGCAGCAGCAGCCGTAGAAGAAGAAGAAGAAGAAGAAGAAGAAGAAGAAGAAGAAGAAGAGGAAGAAGGAGAAGGTGGAGGTTTCTCTGGTGAGACCAACAAGTACTACAAAGAGGGGAATCTAGTGGTGCCTGTGAGAGAGAGGCGAAAGTGGAGAAGATGGTGACTGAGTGGGTCGCTAATCTAACCCTGGGGGAGGACGAAGAAGCCATGTTGCTTGTCCCTCAGGCAGAAAGAGAAGCGGTGGAACAAGAATTGGAGAGGGAGGAGAATCCCTTGCGTCGACAGGCCAAGGAGGATGGAAGTTGCGCCTCGCCAGGGAAAGAATGAGGCGAATGGAGGCGGCAGAGAGGATGGAAAGAGAGCTGAAGGCAGTCGAAAAGCAGCAAGGCCAACTGGGAGCACAGGTCAATCTTTATAGAAAGAACTCCTGTCCCAGAACATGGATGTGATGTTGAGAGCCCAGCAGGAGCAGTTGCGTTATCTTAGGGGCCATGATATCGCCCTGCAGTCTATGCGCATAGGCTTCAAGGATTTTGGACGCGATATGATGCTGAATATTGGCAGCGAAATGCGCACTGCTATGGAAGGCACATAAAAGTTTTGTACAGGTGTCATAAAAGGCGCCAAGATAGCGGCCCCTAAGGAAGAGGAGGTACGGCCGCACCGTGAGCGCGTCAAGGTCAAAATCCCTGAACCCTATGGTGGGAAGAAGAGAGAGGACTTTGATGATTGGGAAGCCAATATCAAGTCCTATCTGCACTTACAGGATATCGCACCAGAAAACCGTGTTCTCATCGCCTTCCAAGCACTGAAGGAAGAAGCGGCCAGTTTTGCTAGTTCGCTTGCACGCGTTGCTAAGTGTGAGAATGATATGGTCATATAATCCTCCATCACTAACTTGAGTGAGTTTTTGTCCGCCCTCCGCGAACGCTTTGCAGACGTCACTAGAGGTATTAGGGTGTCTGACAAACTGCATACGATCCACACGCAACAGTGGAGGAGTGCACGAGCACTCAAAGCTGCCATGGATACTTGTCGTTGTCCCTGGACATGGGGTCACTGATACCCAACTTGTCTAACTATTCTACCGCGTCATGCCCGAGAATTTGCACGGGTACTTCTTCACCCGAAAGCAACAGGCTAACATGACGTATGACATGCTAAGCCAAATGCTTGTTGCTTTTTTTTTTTGCGGCCCAGTCTGTATCAGTAACCACTTTCTAGCACAAGGACCTTGCTAAGGGCAAAAAGTGGAAAGGTCAAACCATCACGAGCCAAGTCACGGCCAAGGACAGTCTTATCCTTACTCTAGAAGAGGGTGGTTTGGAAGAGGTCCCTTACAGCGAGATCGAGTGGGCATGGATAAGTCAAACAGTAGTGAAGGTCAAGGGAGTACCTATGTTGTTGTCGTGGCCGGAGGGAGGTCGCAAGGAAGAGGAAGGGGCCAAGGCCGAGGCCGCCAGGCCTCTGGTGGTTGAGGACAGGGCGTCCAGGGGGTTGGCGGCAGAGGAAACCGCCAAGCTGGAGACAGGAGTGAAGGTCCCCCGTCAAATCGTCCTTGTTCAAATCGGTCACCTGGGCACCCTGGTCGGCCTGAGGGTCAGCCCTGGAAAACGTTGGGCATTGAGCAGACAGACCGGCAGAAAAGGATAGATGGGTTTCAATGCGTCGTCTGCGGTGACCCTGGCATATCATAAAATTTTGCCCAAAGTAATAGGGGTGTCCGGCGAGCTGTTGCTGAGGCAACAAAAGGCAACGTCGATAGGGGTCGCAACTGCCCTTACCTCTAAACCACGTGGAGATGAGTGTGCACGCCAAGTAGAAACTCCCACTCCATATGTGTCTATGGCAAAGGTTGCTGGCCAGCGTCTAGTTAGTTGTCCAGAGACTGCTTGTGTTCTCTAGGCGCTTCCCTCACAGGCCTGACAGAAGAGCTGAAGGAAAGAATCCTGACCTAAAGGACAGTTGTTAATAGCAGATGTAGAGATTTTCAAAGGACGAGTAGGGCCCCTTGTAGATAGTGGGGCCACGCGTAGCTATATTAGACACAAAGCATTGAAGAAGTTAAAGCTTAAGCTTGAAGTCCAAAAACTGGAAAAACCTGTAGTCAGCATCCTCGCGGATAATCGCACAATGCGAATCAAGGATTAAGTCAAGGGAGTCCAGACGTATTTCCGCCTATAAGCAGATGGGAAGGTAGAGAAAGTTTTCCATTCTCTAACTCTCCTCGTTGAAGATAATCTCCCTTTTGATATGGTTCTAGGAGTGGATTGGGGAGAGGCAGCAGGAGCCACACTGCACTTGCGTGAGCATGTGTAGGCCTCCTAGTCCATCAGGTGGGGTCATGAAGGCCCGCCTGTTCCATGTGTCAGAAGTAGACAACTCCTTCGCATATTGTTGTCTTAGTGCTCCTGGGTTTCCGCGATTAGTTAAAAAGGAGCAGTTAGAACCTGTTCCATGTGTCAGAAGTAGACAACTCCTTCGCATATTGTTGTCTTAGTGCTCCTGGGTTTCCGCGATTAGTTAAAAAGGAGCAGTTAGAAGTCTTTGTAGCCTATGTTAGGCCAGTTACTGAGCCTAAGAAGAAAGGACCAACCAACCCTATTATTGCCAAGCTGTTGGAAGAGTACGCAGATCTGCCATAGGCTCGCTCAGGAGTAGTACCGCGTCCCATCTAGCGCCACATTGAGATAGAGTCTGACAGTAAGACACCAAAAGGGGCAGTCTATAGAATGTCCCCTGAAGAGTTAGAGGAGCTGCACAAGCAGTTAGACGAGCTCCTCGAGAAGGGTTGGATTAGGCCCAGTTTGCCTCCATTTGGAGCACATGTTCTCTTTGTCCCCAAGAAAGAGAGAGAGTTGAGAATGTGCATTGACTACAGGGGTCTCAACGTCGTTACAGTCAAGAACGCAGAACCACTGCCCCGAATAGATGATCTGTTAGATCGGGTGCAAAGCTGCAAGTATTTTACGAAGACAGATTTGAGTCAGTGTACCATCAGATTGAGATTCACCCTGATGATTAGGACAAAATGGAGTTCACGACTAGATATGGGCACTACGAGTTTTAGTTATGCCCTTTCAACTAACCAACACACCGGCCAATTTCCCGCGATGTATGAACGATTTGTTTAGGCCGTGGTTAGACAGGTTCGTAGTTGTTTATTTAGATGATATTTTGATCTTTAGTAAGACCCTACAAGAGCATGAGGCTCATCTGAGGCAGATCTCGGAGAAGTTGCGAGAGGCAAACTTCAAGATCGACGCGAAAAAGTGTCAGTGGGCCAAGACCAAAATCTTGTACTTGAGCCACGTCTTAGATGGAGATGGTATAAGACCTGAGGACAGCAAGATCGCAACGATTAGAGACTGGCTAACTCCTCGTACGTTGACAGAATTGCAATCGTTCCTATGATTGGCCAACTACTACAAGAAGTTTGTTAGAAACTTCTCTGCTCTCACTGCTCCCCTTTGCAGACTGCTAAAGAAAGAAGCAACCTGGAAGTGGGACCAAGATTGTACCTCGCCCCTGAAGAAGTTAAAACGGGCCTTGGTAAAGTATCCAATCCTCAAGGTAGTTGATCCATCCTTACCTTTTGTCGTTATTACAGAGGCGAGTCAGTACTGCATTGGTGCTGTTTTACAACAGATGATGGCAGGGTATGGACCCGTAGAGTTCATGTCTGCTAGATTGCCTTCAGAGAAGGTAGCAGCATCCACTTATGAGAGAGAACTCTACGCTCTCAGGCAAGCACTAGATCACTGGAGACATTACTTGCTTGGGAGACACTTCAAAGTCTATCTAGACCACGAGACACTCAGACGGCTGAAAATGCAAGCCAAGATGACACCTAAGCTTACTAGGTGGGCTGCAGAAATAGATCAGTTTGACTTTGAGCTCAAACCCATTAAAGGGAAGTACCACGTGGTTGCAGATGCTTTGAGCAGAAGAGCTGACTACTTTGGAGCTACTCACTATCTAGACATAGGGACTAACTTGCAGCAAAAAGTCAGGGATGCGTTATGTTCAGGACCCTATCTACAGTGATCTCCTTAAGAAAGTAAGGGAGGCCCCAGAGACTGAACCCAACCATCGCACCACAAACAGGTTATTGTTTTAGAAGACTGACGTCGTAGATAGACTTTGCATCCCCAAGAGTGAAGAGATCCGGAGTTCAATCCTAGGGGAATGCCACGATACAGAAGGGCACTTTGGCTGGCAAAAGATATTAGCCAACCTAACACGTGCCTACACGTGGCCTGGCATGAAAGCTGACTGCATAGACTATGTTCTTAGTTGCAAAGTATGCCAGCACAATAAAACTACGACACAAGTTCCATTGGGTCTTCTCAGAACCTCGCCTATCCCTTCAGGACCCAAAGAGTCTGTGTCCATCAATTTTATGGATGCTGGGGTCAGGAGTAGACATGGCAAGAGCCAAGTCATGGTCATAGTAGATCGTCTTAGCAAGTATGCAGTTTTTGTTCCTTTACCCTCTAAGGCACGTAGTGAGTTAGCCATAGAAAAGTTCTTTGATTCCCGGGTAAGCGAGCATGGTATTCCGCTATCCATAGTCAGTGATAGAGATACGCGGTTTACTAGCCAGCACTGGCAGGAGCTTATGCGAGTATCTGGCTCCAAGTTGTTGATGTCATCTGGCCGTCATCCAAAGACTAGCGGCCAGACTGAACAGATGAATAAAATCCTGCAGCAGATACTCAGGATGTATATTAGAGCAGAAACGATTAACTGGGATGAGATGCTCCCTAAAGTAGCTAGCGCCTACAACAACAGTGTCCACTCAGCTACTTGTCGGACTCCTAACGAATTGCAAAAGTCCTTTGGACCACGCAGGTCATTTGAAGGACTGAACCGAGACCAGATACAGAGACTGCCACCCGGAACTAGAGAATTTGCCTTACAACACGAAAAAGAGATTGCACGGGTGACCGACAATCTGAGGAAAGCTCAACATAGAATGATAAAGCAAGCCAACAAACATCGTCGGCCATCACAGTTCCAGGTAGGTGACTTAGTTTGGGTCAAGTCCAAGGAGTTCGCCCCAGAACAGAACATCTCACGAAAGTTTTTACCCGCGTATAGGGGACCGTGGCCTATCCTAGAAGTAAAGGTGGAGAGGACGGACCTTCCTACACGGTAGAAATTCCACCACAACTCCACACATACCCAGTCTTCCATGCATCCAAGTTGTTACCTTGTGTCACCAGCCAGCAATTCCCGTCGTGTCAATCAATGATTCCGCCGGATATGGATGGCACATATGATATAGATCGCATTGTGGAAGAGGATGTGTTCAGGACTGGAGGTAGAGGTCGTCCACAGAAACAGTACAAAGTTAGGTTCGCTTATCAGGAAACGGAGGACTATCGATGGTTCACAAGAACCGAACTTTTAGAGACCGCTCCCGACATAGTTCATGCCTATGACAGAGAAAGGAAAGGGAAAGGTCTTGCCTTGCACTGAAGTATTCTCAGAGGACCTGAAATTTAGGCCGGCGGGAGTGAAACGGTTTTCACCTATTATGGTGACAGATGCACTACCCCAGGGCTCGATCCCTAGACCTTTCCCCCGTACCCGTGGGTTTGAACCTGCGACCAGGCTTCTGAAAGTCGAATGCCCGACTGTTGTAAGTAGTGCGGTCGCCGGGGGTCTGACCCATAGACCTTAGTGTTAGCAGTCCTAGGGTCAGTACAGGTCGTAGTAACTGCAGCTCCGAAAGGTCAAGTCCACGACCTTCCGGAAGCTCCAGAACTGGCTCTTCGTAGGTCTTAGGAGTCAGTCCACGGCGGAGTCAGCAAAGGGCAGTCCTAGCACAGTCAGCAAAGGGCAGTCCTAGTCCTACTTAGTCCAGTCAGTGATACCCAGTCCAGGTCGCACTTTGTCTAATCAGCAAGTACCATGTGAGACTGTGTGCACCCCGGGCCCAGGGTCCAAGGGCAGACCAGCGACGATCCGAAGTATAAATAAAGAGGCAGCGTCGAGTGCTTCATTCATTCTGCCTGTGAGCCGTGCGGAAGCGCTGTCGCATCGTCTTGTGCTACGGAGGTCTGCAGGTGCCCGAAGAAGAAGAGGGCTAAGAGGAGGAAGGCGCAGCCATAGCCGTGAGGTAGTTAGTAGGAGGAGGAAGAAGGCAGCCATAGCTGCCACATAGGATAGGTTAGTGTGTATAAGTGTCGTCTGGGTATGTGTGCGGGACATCCAGGGAGATCCAAGAGTGAGCGTGTGTGTGTGTGTGTGTGAACAAGTTGCTGGAGGATACAGTTGATTGGGTGGGAATCTTTGTCTGGTGCCCTGCGCCATAGCCATCGAAGACAAGTTTGAATCGGAGCTGTGTTCCTGGCCACGTTTATCTCTGAGCTTTGTGGGTGATCGTCATCTGTTTGCATGCATGCTGAGCGAGTGAAGACGAGTCTGATTGCATAAGGGAACTTAGAACCTTGGCAATTATGCACCATGTCACCCGCACCACACATGATGCCAGAAAGTGATAAAATCTGTGTAACGACACCACCCTTTGGTCTTCAGAGCACTGATTTGCAAAAGCACCACAGCCCAGGGAAATAAGGAGGTAGAAAGAGAATTGAAGTCCTGGCGGCATCGAGAGGAGCACTGAACCCCCAAGTTCACATGTGCAGAGGAAAAGAGACACATTCACCCCCACCAAACAACTGAAAATGCAAAATGAAGAGTCAACAAGTAGAACGCGAAAGCAGTGGGCTTCGAGACAGCCAATCTTTCAGTCGCACGAAAAACAAGTCATACAGAAGTCCACACACATAAAGGCAACATATGCACACACACAAGTACACCACTCCGAAGTGGAGAACATATGCGGAAAAAAAAGCAGAAACACAGTGACAAGTACCAACAACTGCATCCACAATCCTGGTAGAGATTGGAGCTGTGGGAGGCGAGTTTGTTTGTTTGTTTGTTTGTTTGTTTGTTTCTTTGTTTGTTTGTTTGTTTGTTTGTTTGTTTGTTTGTTTCTTTGTTTGTTTGTTTGTTTGTTTGTTTGTTTGTTTGGAGCTGTGGGTGGCAAGTTACTACCTGGTGAAATCTCTATTTAGAGCTCGAACATGCCGTAAGCAGAGAGAACTCCGCTTGCTATCTGGAATCTCCATTAGCGATCGCTCTCCAGTGTCCCACCGGGGCTGAAACAAAAAAAAAAAAAAAAAAGGAACATTCAGCAATCCAACATCGTAAGAAGCAGTCCTTAGCACTGAATAACTCTCAGGACATACACACAAAACTAGGACTATTTTGCTTAGTTCTGGAGATAATTGCGGTCAGATGCATCCAGGTGCGTCCGAACATGCAGTCAGATGCATTTAAGATAGCGTTAGTGTGAGTATGCCCTCAGCACAATCAATGCATGCACAACATGTCAATGCAGACACCACTTCATTGCCTCTCGTCGATGCAGATATTCAGATTTCCTTCGAGGTCAGCTCACTGCAATACAATCAATTGGTGGTCAGGCATTTCTGGTAATGTCAGTGCACATATTACATATATATAAACTGATATATATTTATCATCACATAAATATCAGAGCGCAAAAGCGAAAAAAGGGAAAACAAAAAAGATATCAGCTCATTTTTTATCTTCTTCCTTACAACTCCCCCTGTTCAGAACCTCTTGCGTACAAGGCCGCCCACGTGGATGTAGGTTGAGCGGCGGCTGCCCCC
>BFEA01000729.1:327942-341820 GCA_003427395.1 Chara braunii | reverse complement strand
CTCTTATACACATCTAGATGTGTATAAGAGACAGGCTAAAACACCCCAGTTACTTCCAGCGGCGCCATGTGGTGCCTCTCATTCTTCGTTTTAGTTTTTAGTTAGTTTTTTTTTTTTTTTTTTTTTTTTTAGCCCGTTGGCTTATGGCAACAGTCATTTCTCGGATCACCACGTGATTTTTCAACCATGCCCTTCCACGTTACAGACTTGAGTTCGATCCCCTCGTGATCGAAAGGAAATATATATATATATATATATATATATATATATATTTTGATCATTTCTCAATTTATGCGTGTCATCCTTGCGCAGGGCCAAGCTAATCTACGCGCGACTGATCTTGGCCGCGCGATCTCTGAGATTGTGCGGCCGAAATCGACCACGTCCCTTCGGAGGAAACCGTTTGCTCCTAACAAAAGGAGCTAACCCAGTTGTCTGTCGTCAGGCTCGATCCCTGAATCTGAAGGGTGAAAATCAGATGGCGGTGTCGAGACAAAAACCCTGACAAGGGTATCTGCCCTGTATATTCAATATCGGACGAAGTCCGATTTTTCTTCGTCCGATTTTTAATGTAAGTTTGAGGGATTTGGTCTGACGAAATAGACATGCTTTTGGAATGTTTCGACTCATCCGTGGTTTTTCGACTAGACCGCAGGGATGCCCGGTCGTGAAAAGATTAAAGTTAGACTATTTTATCTAAAAGACCGACAGCCGTGCGATTCAGGGTCTAAGTAGGTTGAAAAGGGGTCGCCGCGACGGAGGTTGGGGCCCAGGCACGGAGGGAATAGGAAGTCTTATTTTTGTTGGGTCCGTGGGGCTTTAGCGCTGAGGTCTGGATGGGATGGCGTTATGGCCTGCTGAGTAGGGCAGTTGTTAAGCCCGTGGGCCACTAACCCAACTAGCTAGCCACAGTAACAGGCGGGCTTAGCAGGTAACTTGAAGCCTGCTAAGTGCTGGAGGGCGGCCTGTTGGGCACCGCAGCCCTTCATATAGAAGGGTTGCCCCTCTCTCGACGTGAGAAAAAAGCTAGCCCAGTAGGTACTGCCATCAGACCGTCACCCCACAGACTCACGGATCGAGCCTCGACGACGACACCATTGGGCTAGCTCCTTTGGAGCAATCCGCCGGGAAATAGTCTCGCGCGGCCGATTTCGGCCGCGCATTCACGAGATCGTGCGGCGGAAATTCACCGCGCGGATCTGCGTGACCCCTGCGCAAGGATGAGAAAATAGCCAATTTTTTTTCCGATTCTTTAGGGAATCGAACTCAGGCCTGTACATCGGCAGGAGGGGGAGGGGAATGCCAGCAAAGCTGGCGCAGGCTGCAGTGGGCGTTGGCTTATGCCAACGACATTTCTAAGGGGAAAATAAAAATAAAAATGAATAAGCGCCAGATGGCGCGCCGAGAAGAACAAGAGCTTATAGTCCCTGAAAAACAAACACCATTTTCAACGGTGTTAGACCGTTTTTTTTTTTTTTTTTTTTCCTGTTCTTACATTTTGCTCAGATTTTTTTTAGATTTTTTTTTTTTATAGATTCTAAGTGCATCGCCCGTTCATTTTAAAACGGGTTGCTAGGCGATGTAACGCCTGAACCAGACACTTATGGCGCCCAGATACAGACCCACAGAGAGGGGATGATTGCGACAGACTGTTTCGTCGGGCTTGCACCGACTCATCAGGGGGTTGGACCCTGACAACCTATCTGAGGATGGGCAAAATCGAATGAATCTACCCCCGAGTTGTGGGGGTATACAGATGCCCATTTATAGCGTTGTTTTTATTTTTTTTGTTGTTGTTTGTTTTTGTTTTTTTTTTTGTCTTCTTCGTTTTCGCCCCACTTCCCCGTTCGTAGCCGTTGAGGCTCGACCAAACAGGAAAAACGAGGGAGGCTGAAAACGAACAAGTTAAAAACAGTTAAAAAAAAAAAAAAATCAAGGGAAAAGCAGCAACGAGGCAACTGCCTCGTGGTAGGAAAAAAAACAGTCCTTTGGACTGTGTGGGAGCACACAGGCTCCCACTCCCCTTTGGGACAGACACTGTAGCCGCGGGATCTTAAATCTTGCGGCTCATGGCGGCCGCGAGAAGCAAGAGGAGGCTAGAGAGCGAGAGGGGAGAACGTGGGAGTTAGGAGGAAGAGGTCCTACTCCTCCCAACCTGACAAATTGCCCTCCCCATTTTCAGGGGATGACTGAGAAGATAAAGCAGGAGGTTGTTGCAAGCAACTGCATGAACCTGGCCACGAGAATGGTCAGGCGCATGCAGATAGGTTTAGTTTTATTCTTCTTTTCTTTTATTTGTTTTTCTTTATTCTGTGTGAGGACACTTGTCCTCACGTGGTGCTACCTCTGGCAGAAGCTACCAAAGGTAATTGTCAAGCTCTCGTTTTTGAAGGGAGCCTAAAAATTGAAGGGTCATAAAAGAAAAAGGCTAAGTACAACCTTTTCCCTGATGTATCTGCCCTGAAAAAAAAGTCCAGATACATCAAACTGCAAGGGGTTGTATCTTTCCAACCCCTTATCAAAAAAATATAGAAAAAAAAGTTTTGGAAATAGTAGGAGCCCAACTATTTCGTGAGATTCCGAGATAACTGGGAAAAAGAAAAGAAAAAAATAAAAAACTGCCCCACACTAAGGCTGTGGCTGTGGTGCAGCCACAGTTAGCCCTGGATCTTGCCCAGATCAAGGGCTCACTGTGAGCCCGCGACTTTGCCTGGGGGCTGGAGTGACGTCCATCCCTCCTCAGCCACTATAAAACAGGCAGCTGTCTGCAACTGCCACACAAAAGCACTCGTGTTGTCAATTGTGTGACGTGCACACTTGAGTGCTGCTGAGGAGCTGAGGTGCTGCCTGAGGCAACAAGGAGGAGATTGGAGGTCTGCAGAGGAGCGAGAGGAGGAGCAGGGCAGCCATAACCAAGGCAGGGAACACTTTGTTCCCCTCCCCTCTGGACGGTGCTGGTCCCACTGGATCTATCTAGGGACACTGTAGAACTACGACAGTGTGGCGCTTTTACTAATTTTGGCCTACCATTTTTCCACTACGGTGGGGAAGTGTTCCAAAATTTTAAAGCGGAGGGAAGGCGGCGACATTGGTTTTACGGCGGTAGTGCGAAAGTGCTGCCGAATTTTTGCGGCGGCGGCACAAGTTTTACGGCGGTAGTGCGAAAGTGCTGCCGAATTTTGCGGCGGCGACACAAGTTTTACGGCGGTGGTGAGGAAGCGCTGTTGAACTTCTGCGGCGGCAGTTATGGTGTTTACTGTGGTGGTGCGGAAGCGCTGCTAAATTTCTGCGGCAATAGTTCTGGGTTTTACGACGGTAGTGCGAAAGTGTTGCCAAATTTTTACGGCGGCGACACAGGTTTTACGACGGTGGTACGGAAGCGCGACCAAATCTTTGCGGCGGCGGTTCTGGTGCGAAAACACTATCGAATTTTTGCAGCGGCGGTTGTGGTTTTAACGGTAGGCGTACGGAAGCGTTGCTGATTTTTTTTTTTTTTTATAGCAACGACATTTATTTTACGGCGGTGCCAGCAGTATTCCTGCACCGAGCGGCGACTGGACCTTGGTGCAGGGAAAGTGCCACTGAAGTGGTAATATATTTTGAAGTAGGGTGAGCATGGCACCGCAGTAACACAGTGGCGCAAAAGGCGAAATACGGTGCGGCCAGATTGTGGGGGAAGTAATTATATTGGACGAGTGTTGCAACAAAGTGGTGTAGATCACTTTGCTGACAACTGGGCGCGATTACCTTCACGTCAGAAGGAGCGTAATTCTATATGGTCTTCTTGAGTGTGCCGTTCAAACTTCACTCAAAGTCAGTTCAATAGTCCGTTTGACTCAGACCCTTGCACGCCCGTATGAACCTACACTTTGTTTGACCTTGGTCATTGAATGTTCTTTGAAAGGGTAGACAAAATGTGTGTCTGCATGTGTGAATGTAAGTCTGACATGAGTCTGGGTCTGCATTGTTTTCTTTTGACTGGTCGTTTGATCTGACTACAGGTGTGATTTATTGAAACGAGGGTGGGTTTTGACCGTGAGGCGGCACATGAATGGTTGCTCTCGCATCACCACACTTGCATGCATATGTCAATCTGAGAAAGAAAGAAGACGATGAAAGAAAAAGCGATCACAAAGAAAAGAAAAACTTGAATGGACATATGCTTTTTCCCAAGGTCACCCGCTCTTTCCTGAATGACCCCTCTATCTATGCCCATCTGCCTGAATGGTTTTCTTTTATGATTTTTCCTTCCTTCGTCTAAGTTGCCACGACGTCAGGCGACAAGAGGTCGTTGGCTCACCGTGGTAGATTCCTTTCCTTTTCCTAGGAGGCATCTGAGGCGGGGGTTCGTTGCCTTAGGGGCCGACTCTGTTATTGACTCGGAGTGGACCGCTTTGCGGGGGGGTACCATGCCGATGTGGTGGAGCCAGCCCGACTTCTGAGATCCGAGGTTCTCTCGGGCGAGGATAAGGGGTGCCCCAGACCACCTCCTAGGGGAGGGACATGGTGCATATTCACGAAAAACCTCTAGAATTGCTTGGCATCTCGCGTAAGGGGAAACTGTTCTAGTATACCTTTTTGGTGGCCATATTAGGAGCCACTGACGGATGGGGAACTGGTGCCATAAGCAGCCCAGTTCATGTCATACTAGTTAAGTAGAGTGCAGTTAGGCACTCTTGTCGTGGATGGCCGTGCCATAAGAAGCACGAGTCGATGGGAAGACGGATGTCTGAATAATACTTAGTGACAAAGACTTTAATCTAATCACTCTCGTCTTTCTTTTCAGATGGCTACAAGGACGGCAGTCTGTCACCTCTTCCGCAATCGTGTCGCAACAATTGAATGGGTCGAGTCCCTAGAACGCAATAGAGAAAGATTAGAGAGAGTAGGATGAGTCGCCTTTAATCCGTATGAGTTATACTCTGAAGATGATATTCCACGATTCTGGGTGGCAGTGCGCGGAATCCTCATAGACGACTCATTTTCAGGTCAAGGACTTGATTGAATATTCTTCATTATGAATTTGCGCCGCCACTGCCCGAACGCGACTTCGCCAACATGAACTTAGTGGTGATGCAACCGTACGAGATTAACCCACGAATGGACGAAATTCCCGAGATAAGGCTGACGTTCGTTCGTTCCGTACTTTGGATGAACGAACGACAGGGTTCATTCTTTGGCATATATCATACGAGGCGAGTACGGGCGAATAGGTTCATCATTCTACGTATTGAACCATTCTCTGAGTATGCGTGACAGAATGAGGAGGATGAACTCATAAAACGCTTACGCGACTAATGCAGTTTTGTTCTAATACGCAGATGCTAGGAGCTCGACGAGACCTGACAATCCCGAGGTACCTGTTGGTTCGTGATACGCATGAGGACGATCTCATCAGAGGAGCGGAGCAACTTTTAAGAGTTCGAGATGGTTCTCTCACAAAGTGGATTGGCTTCATCTGATTGCTCCGAAATAGCGAGGCATTTTTTCCTAATACTCGCGCGAATTTTCGGGCCAGTACGGCTCGGACTTTGGATGATTTTTTTGAATATACTTTGTATTTCCACCGAGCAAGCAACCTCCAATGTCTCTCTAAAGTCATTAGGAGCATTAAGATTATCTCGTACGACATACGTTTCGGCGTCGTTCGGATCCGGGATGCAGAGACCAGACACTTGTTTGGACTAAGTCGGCCTCTTCGAGTCATAGTATGGAGATTAACCTTGCAACTGACCTCCTTCTATGGTACTCGAACCATTAGAGTTATGCGAGGTGGGTAAGCGACAACCCTGGTCTTCGACGACGATGAGCTTGCACGATTGGATTTATTGGAGACTCAGGTGCGTGGCGGATGACAGGTTTACCAGGGTTAGACGCCACTCTGGACATCTTACTTGGATTCCAGAAAACATCTCGCATAAACTAATCCCGTTGATGAAGCCATATGAATTATGGCTTCACGAGGTAATCTCAAAACAAAACAAAAACACTCAATGTAGATAAGACTTTCAGATGGATAACATTTGGATTACCCCGATGATAGCACTATCATGCTTTTGCATTGAGGAGTAATCACATGCATAAAGACCCATGTCAGAAGCAAAATGAAAACGGTAGCGGAGGTGTGGTCGAACCGAGAGTCCAAACTTCGGCCAGGAACCAGATCACTTTTTGATCTGCATGGTAGCAGTGAAATTTACTTGCAGAAGCTATTCATGACAAGGTTCTGTAGGCATGATGTTATCCTAAATTCAGACGTGGAAAAAGTCCGACTTTAGCTTAAGGGCTTGAAAAAGGAATTTACGTATCGACCATATCAACGGCGAGGAGGAAAGCACGATAGCATGATCTTTTTCATCAGACCAAATCAAATTTTGATATATAATTTCTTTGTAATGACTGTTGAAATGATTGATTGAAAATTTGACATTATATATTCATATTGCATGTGTAACTCTGCCTGAATAAAGTTATACATATGTTTATGAAAGTATAGTATGTATGAGACTAGGGATGTGTTGTGGTTTCACGCCTAATTAAAACCGCCCTAGTCGACCGGCGTACGTTTTATCCTTAGGAGATCAGTGCCCTAAGTGACGAACGACGTATGGGTTCAACAAGTGTTCTTATCGGGTGTGCCTATACTACAGCGAACGAGCAAACGCCCTCGGCTGACCCACCTTTGCGACTGCATGTAAAAACTTTCGCATGCCGGTCAGTAGCTCGGTGGGGATACGCCCCTAAGGGTGGTAACATCCCCTTAGGGAAGGTAATCTTATGCCCCGTGAAAACCTATTCTGTCGTAGGGAACCGCGGGATGTACAGCTGGCCTACCCGGCTAGATCGGTGAAGGGATGACGCCACCACGACCGTCTCGGCGGTGCGCGGGATTTTTTTTGCATCGTTCCCAAATTGTCTCTATAGATGCTGTTTAAACTCCTGCGTGACATGGCCGGGAGGATTCCCTCCTCTTCGCGAGAAAAGGCAGGGGTTGATGCGCTCGACTGCGGTACCTACTGGGCTAGCTCCTATCATGGGAGCTAAGCCTGCAGCTGCCTCCCTGTAGGCCCACCTGCCACAGTTGGGCAGGCTCGACCTGCCTCACCTCTAGCCTCGTCGCTTGTTAACTCGGCAGGCGGCCCAATTCTGGGGCTTGGCTCGGCAGCCCGTAGCCGGCCGCGAAACGGTATAAGGCCCTTTGTACGGAGTGAACCTCGTGACCCGGCCTTCTATTTTCTTCGTACCGCGGCCCAACATCTAGCGCGACCACCCTTTTCAGTCTACTTAGAACCTGAATCACGCGGCTTAGCAGCCGCGTGACATGATTTTTGATAAGGTTTAACTTTAGTCTTTCCATGTCCGCACGTTTTTGCAGTTTCAACAAAAACAAAGCACTGTCAACTACACTCCTTACTCTCGGATGTCAGAAGCGTCCGAACTAAAGCTCAAAACTTTTAGTCTCTCAGCCATAGGTCAAGTCTGAATAAACTTTTGACAAACGTCAACCTCATTAAGTCCTTCAATCCAACGAAAAAGTCAGACAACATCCGACGTTGAAAAAACCCTGGCAAATACCCTTATCAGGGTATTTGCATCGACAATGTTACGGTCCCGATGCCTATGCGTATACCAAGGGATAACCCAACTCAGAGGAACCCGACTAAGGGAGCCGAAGCAACCAGGGTACTGTACAGGGTAAGGTGGTAAGAGAGTGACGACGTCTGAAGTAGGCAGAGTTGATCGTGACGAAGTCCGTGAAGCTGCCAATGACGTCCCTGATGAGAAGTCCTAAATGCCGTCGAGAAAGAACCACAACGTCGACGAGCTGAAGTAGCAAAACTGGTGTGGATGGAGTATTGAGAAGTCAAAGACATGGGAAGAGAAGTCAAAATCAATCGTCGTATCGAGCAGGACGACGACGAGTGCATTGTGGACGCTCAAAAGCATCTGGCTGCTGATGAAGGTCTGCCTCAAATGGAGCAGACTCGACTTCAGCGGTTTCCTCAGCCGAGGGAGAAGGAAGAGGGTCAGTGGGCGAAGGAGGAGCAGTCAACCCAGCACGATGAGCACGGTCATAGGCACGAACCAACATGCGAGTGTGTTGCAAGTGCTCGAGAGGCTCCCAAGTAGTCTCCTCATCGGGGCAACCCTTCCAACGTACGAGATACTCGACGTGAGGAAGATTGTCGTTGGTAACTCAGCGACCAATGATGTCTGAAACGAGGAACTCCTCGTGGCCGTCCACCATGATGGGTGGAGGGCGCTCGTATGGTCGTCCAATGAAACGCTTGGGCGGTCTGTGGTAGAGACGCAGTAACGAGACGTGGTAGACATCGTCCACACGAGCCTTGTGTAGGTAGTCGGGCAGCATGGGTCAAAGAAGCGACACCGAAACTTGCGAAGCGTGTCCGCTTCGAGTTGTAAGTGACGGGCGTCGACAAACACATCATCACCGACTTTGAGTGAATGATCCATCCTCGACCGGTTCGCATGTGCGGCCATGCGAGTCTAGAAAGTGGCTATGTGCTAATGCGCGGTCTGCATGATCAACGTCATATGTGCAACCCAATCATCCAGCGTGGGACAACTCGTGTCGAGGTGCAACTGTGACGGTCGAAAAAAGTCCGTGAGAACATGAGGGTGATAACCGAGGTCGTAATAGTAAGGCGACATCCTCGTGGCTGGCGAGACGGCGTGATTGTAGGCTATCTCCACGTGGGCAAGATGAAGATCCCACTGCTGGTCATCACGAACAATCTTTCGGAGAATATCTCTGAGAGTCCTGTTTGTGACCTCGGTCTGACCATCAGTCTGGGGGTGGTAAGACGAGGAGAAGCGGAGCTGGGTGTCGTACACCATGTGGAGCCGTGACCAGAATCGGCTGATAAAGTGCGGGTCACGATCAGATATGATGCTCAGGGGTAAGTCGTGGTCACCCACGACTCGGTTAAACATGATGTCGGCGACCTCACGTGCACTAATGGCATAGCGACACGGAACAAAGCGTGCAAACTTCTTGAAGCGGTCGATGAGGACCAAGATAGCATCATGCGCGGGGGGTCGGAGGACGAAGAGGACTGATAAAGTCCATCGTAACGACCCTCAGGTATAAAAAGAGGTTAGAGAAAACCATAAGGCAGGTGGTTGGCACCGTTGACCTCTTGACAAGTGGGATACTCTGTGACTTAGTCCTTCACAAAGTCCTTGCGCTTCGGCCAGACGTACATGTGGCTCACACGAGCCAACGTCTTGTGGAAACCCACATGACCGGTGGCTACATGGTCATGAAACTCTGCTTCTACCCCCGGACACGTAGCTGTCCGCTGGAGGGAACGCAAATGTGGGGCTCTCTGGTGCCCTGTGAATCGTGCCAGTACACAAGACCGTTGTCCCCGAGAAAGTAGTCCGGGACGGTCTTGCCACTCCGAAGGGTCGCATGGATGTCACGATAGTCAGGGTAGTGGTGGTACTGAGTGTGAAACTCGTCAGTCACCGAGTAGTGGACGGTGGTGACCGAGATGGCAGCGAGCTGGATCTGCTCCAGATCATGATCAGGGCGGCGGGATAAGGCATCTGCGACCCGATCGGTCTCACCCTTGATGTGCTCAGTGATGAAATTAAACTTGGATAGGTTGCGCCACCAGCGAGCCTGTCGAGGAGTGAACTTCGACTTTGTCAGAAAAGCCTTGACAACAGAGTTGTTCGTGCGCACCGTGAATGGTGCCCCGTGCAGGTAGTGACGTCAGTGCCAAGTGACATAAACTACTTCGAGAACCTCACGTTCATCAGCAGTGTAGTTTATCTCGGCAGACAGGAGATGACATGAGTAAAAGGCTATCAGACAATCACCTGAGCGAGACTCGACAGTGTCGTTCTCGGGGATGGTAGGAGAATCATCAATAGAAGGCCCGTCAGTAGTTGGACAAGTAGGCGCCAGGCGGGAAGCAGTGGTAGGGGTAGGAGGTGGGAAATGAGGGATGCGAGGATGAGGGAAATCAGGAGAGGAGGGAAAAATTTGAGAAAGCACTGCTCCTATACCAAAGTCTGACGTATCGGTGGTAAGGATAAAAGAAATATTTTAAATCGGGTAGGTGGAAAACCGGTGCACATGTCACCACCTTCTTGAGGGCGTGGAAAACGTCTTCGTGGAGGGGTATCCAAACCTATAGCTGGTTCTTCTGAAGGAGGGTAGAGGTAAGGACATGCGAGTAGGAGGCGTACGCTCGGACGAACTTACTGTAATAACTCGTAAGTCCAAGAAAACCGCGAAGCTGCTTGACGAACTTGGGGTTAGGCCAATCCGCAATAGCAGTGATCTTCGATTCGTCCATGTGGAGACCCTGGTCAAACACATAGTGTCCTAAGAAATCGACTTTGTGCTGGGCAAAGCGGCACTTGCTCAGCTTGGCGTAGACACCATGTCTGCGCAAGCAGTTAAGGACATCGAGGAGGTGTCTGAGATGCTCCTCAAGGGTACAACTTTAGATCAAGATGTCGTTGAGGTAGATGAAAACGTACTGCTCCAGAATGTCCCTGAAGATGTCGTTCATTGCCGTTTGGAAGGTAGCGGGTGCGTTGGTGAGGCCAAATGGCATAACAATAAACTCATAGTGGCCGAAGCGCGATCGTAACACTGTCTTCGGTTGGTCCGTTGCAACTACGCGGATCTGATGGTAACTGCTACGAAGATAAAAAGTCGTAAAGAAGCGGTTGCCTGCTAGGCGGTCGAACAACTCATCGAAACGAGGCATGGGGTAGTTGTTCTTAACCGTATAGTGGTTGAGACCGCAATAACCGACGCAGAGACGGAGAGTTTCATCCGCTTTGCGAGCAAAGAGGACGGGTGCACCCCACGGGGAGTTGTTGGGTTTAATGAAACCCATTCTCAAGAGCTCCTCAAGCTGATGCTTGAGTTAGGTGGCCTCGAGGATCGAGAGTCTGTAGGGTGTCTGGTGGTGAACACATCAGCCATAAGCTGGATGAAGTGCTTGACGTCGCGCATCAGTGGGATGCCGACGTACGAGAACGATGATGGGAAAACACCGTGGTACTCTCGAATGAGGTCACGAACTTCGGGCTCTAGGTCGACTGTATAGCGTGCGAGTTCCTCAGCGTCAGCGTCGGCGCGCGACGACGGGGTGAACTCGACAAACGGCGGAGGGAGAGAAGTAAAGATGAGCGTCCTGGAGAAAGAAAAAGGATCGGGCTCCAGAGAGATGAGCTCGGCGTCAGGACAGGGCGAATCATAGTGCAATAGATCCGTAACACTCACCGTAAAGAAGGTGGCGTCGTCCTGTCAGATGAAGTGAGCGAACTGCAGAGGCGACGTGATGGTGATAGTAGGAGATGGTGTGGGCACGGAAGGCTCCGGGGGAGGAGGATCGGCGAGGGGTATCGCAGTGGTACCTATAAAAGGTACGCGATACATCTGTCCACATTTCGTTATGAGAATGAGAATGTCCGTCGCCCAATCAGCCTCAGTACTTCGGAACCGATGAGACCACGGATTATTGAGAATGAATTGTACCCCGTCTCTATCACATTGAAATGTGCAGAGGAGCGGTGGCGACGAGACACCGGGGGACGATCAGTCGGTTTGGGAGTAAGGAAGAAAGGGAGGTCAGTGACTGTCTGATTGAAGAAGCGCTAGGTCTTGTCATCTCTTAGGGTGACGAAGATGGGAGTCAGAAACCCTGTTGTGGATAAGCGTGTTTCCTTCACCACTCGTGGGTGAATAAAGTCGCCTTCAGAACCGAAATCCCACAGCGCTAAGTACACCTTCGCTGAGGTCCCGAGTCGTACTGGAATGATCGGGAGGGTGTGATCAGGGTCAAAGAGGATGGCGAGAAGGCGACTCAGTGCAGTGACATGGAAGGTGAGTCGCTCCTGACGAACCTAGAGCATGCTCAAGTCCAAAACGGAGGACACAACGTCCTCACGAGTCGCAAGCTGCTCGCTGCAACGGACTGAGCGAATGGCTCGACGCGTCGGTAATCGAGGAGAGGTGGGAAGGGAGGCGGTGGTCTGTGAAGGTGCAGCCAATACTGCGACAGAGGGCTGAGTCCACTCTAACAGGTCCTGCGATACCTCAACTCTAGTAGTGAGAGGGGCAAAAGGCGACGGAGATATCGGGAAACCGACTACTAAGGAGGGCGCATGTGTACACTTCACCATGGCTAGGAGGCGCCGAGGGGATGCGAGGCGTCAGGGGGGGACGGAGCACGACGCTGGCGAGAGAGCTCAGTGGAGTAGCGGTCGAGGGCGGTGGTGTAGGGGCACCACGAGGAGGTATAACCGTCCTGCCGGCAACACAAACACCCACGCCGGCCCAAAATGGCCGCGCGTCACCAGCAGAAAGGACACCGCAAGGAGGGACAAAGCCCTGAGGGAGGTCATGCCGAGGGACCTCAGAGGGCAACGCACCAGCGTGACCGAAGCGACTGAGTGCCCGAGAGCGGGTGGAAAAGGCGAGCCGGAGGCGCTCGACTATAGGGAGGGTAGAGTCCTTTAGGTGATAGTGGACGGCCTCGCAGAGATCGAGGTCGTCACTATGGTCACCCTCAGGCGACAACGGGGCAACAACGTCCTGCTCACCATACTCGAGTGCGCTGAAGCGGCTAGAGAATTGGCGGCCCTGCTCTGGAATGGCGGGGACAACCGTGGAAAGGGGAATGGCGCTAGGAAGTGTCGTGAGAGAAGGAGGGTGCGTAACCAATACGCTGAGGCTGGGAGGAGGAAAATGGGTGAAGACGGGCCCGCATCCGCTGATAGGCCCTGTCGGCCTCGTAGGCCTGCGGGGCCGATGTGAAGTCATACCGCCATAACTCAGAGCGGTACTCAAGGGGAAGGCTGACCAAGAAGCGATCGATGAGGGCAGCCTCAGGGAGGAACGCCACATCGCAAATGAGGCGGGCGTCCTGCAAGACCTGGATGTAGCTGTCCAGGCCGGCAGCGCCACCAGAGTCGGACCAATGTGTACTGACACACGCTTGAAGGCGTCGGTCACGTCGTGTCGGGCTCCGAAGCGATCCTCGAGGAATGCCTGGAAATGCATGAAGGTCGGGGTCCGGCCCTCACGAAGGGAGTGAGTGTAAAAATCCTCCCAGGCGTCGAAAGGATCACCACGCAGGAGCGTGGAGAGGTGAGCCACCCACTAGTTAGGTGGGACGACCATGAGATGGAGCATACGAGTGGCAGACTGCAGCCATCGAGACACGCGTATCCCTGCACCGTTATACAAGGCAATGCCCGTCAAGTGGACGAGTGGTGCACCATGGTTTTGGCAGCAAGGGGATCGAGGAGCAGAGGTCCTCGCTACAGTCGAGTAAGTCGGCACATGTCCTGGAGAAGGGGGCACAACCGACTGTACGCCCGGGCCACATGGTGGAGCGGTGGGGGGAACATCGGCAGGTTGTGAGGGAGTTGTGGTGAAAGAGGTCGCAGCAATCGATGGAGTAGGAAGGAGATAGGGTGGGGGTGGAGGGGGTGCTGGGCGAGGGAAGTGAGCCTGCATGGATGGGAGAGTAGAGGAACAAGGGGGTGTGCCCGCAGGCACAACCACCTGTGAGGGTAGGGGTGGTTGAAGGCGTAAGAGGGCGAGGTCGGCCCGGTGTGGGGAAACCCGGGGAGGGGCGCCTACCGTTCGTCAAAGCCATGGGCCACGGCGCCTGTCACTTCGCCGCGCCCGCTTCCGAGGTCCTCAACGATCGGCAGGGGATTAATGTTGAGGGGCGCAGTATCATGCACCCTGTTTCTGCGGGTTCACACGGAAGTAGAATTCATCAGTCAACCGGTAATTTCACAAGTTTAACAGACTGCTCGTAATTCTGCACACTTACAGCTTCAATGGAGAAGTCTGGGAAACGGACTGACTCACAT
>BFEA01000729.1:278897-292374 GCA_003427395.1 Chara braunii | reverse complement strand
TTCCGTCGTCGTTCGGTAGGTAGCGCGAAATAGGACATGAAAAAAAAAAAAAGTCATCCTCCGATCCTCCTTTTCCCCCTTCTCCGCTCATTAACTTCTTCTTCTTCTTCTTCTTCTTCTTCTTCTCCTCTTCTTCCTCTCCCCCTCATCCCCCTGTCGTTTTCTTCATCTTCCTCCACCTTATTTGATCGTCTTCTTCCTCCACTCCTTCCCCTGTTGTTTTTCTCGCCGACAAATTTTTTTTTTTTTTTTCTTCTTCTTCTTTTTCTTCTCCCGCTCTCGTCTTCTTTTTCTCCCCGTTCTCCCCCCATCGTTTTCTTCTTCCTCCACCATTGAGCATCTTCGTGTAAACTACCATCAACTCCATCCCTCCATCAACCACACACCCCACCACCATCACCTCCCTCCAGTTACCCTGTCCACCCCCACCACCCCATCACGAACTGCTGCTGTTCTTCTCCACCCCTATCTGCTGCTTTTTTTTTTTTGTCATCTGTTGCCGTTCTTCCCTATCCCCATCTGCTGCTGTTTTGCTCCAACCGAAGTTCGTTAATTTCTTCTTCTTCTTCTTCTTCTTCTTCTTCTTCCTCTCCTCCTCTGAACGACATGTCTTCCTCATGCGGCCCCTCGGGCAGCAAGGATGTCGATGCCGAGACTAGTGGTGCTGGTACAAAGGGCAGTGGTGGCAGGAAGGGTAAGGCGAAGGGCAAGGCGATCAGCTGCAAGCCCCCATTCGAACCTGCACCAGAATCGACGCAGCAGGGGCTGGAGAAGACTAAGCCAACTTACAAATGGGTGTTGCGCGGACAGGAGTCGGAGCCTACCGGATTCAGAAATTACTGGCACAAGTGCAAGCTGTGTGGCAGGCAATGGACAGCGTCGTACACACAAGTTGTCGCCCATTTCACAGCGAAGAGGGAATCGTGTTCGGGGCGGACGGACGAGATTCTGCATATCCTCGTGAGCAAGGGGGCGAAGATCGATTGCCCCATCACGAGGAGGAGGATCCAGCTCTACCGGATTGAGCACCACATCGCAGACAGATCACAAACCATACCTGTGGAGGACACCGTGAGGACAGACACTTTGGCGGACTTCATAACACCTCCAGCAACACCGGGTAGAGCGGCGGTCGGCGACACCGAAGACGACGAAGGCGGGTTGACAGCGGAGCTTCAAGCAGTTCGTAACGGTAGTGTAGGCCCATCGGGTGATGGATCAGCAATGACGAGGGAATCTGCACTCCTGAAGCAAGCTTCGATAAGGCGATGGACAGAGAATACGTCGCAGCAGCGGCTCGACATCGCCTGGGCTTCCATCTCTACGAGCATGGGGTTCCGTTCAACTACGTGACTGGGGAGAAAACACAGGAGCTTCATGATTTGTACTTGGAGCCGGGGGAGAAGAAGCAGCGTGTGAAGATGCCGAATAGGATGCAGATGGCCACCGTCGTCCTCGACATCACGTACGAGAAGACACGAGAGGAGATGAGGCCGTTGATGAACACGTGGGATAACAGTGGTTGCACACTCATCACCAATGGGTGCACGGATCGAAAGTTCAGACCAGTCATGAACTTCATTGCAGCCGGTGAGAGTGGAGTCTTTCTGTTGAAAGTGGTTGACATGTCCAAGAGGAAGAAGACCGCCATTGCATTGGCGAAGTTATGGGAGGGCGTCATTCGGGAGATCGGGGTGCATAGAGTGAATGCTTTGTGCACGGACAATGCCGAGGTGAACAAACAGGCGGCGAGACTGCTGAGGCGGCGAACAGATTCGCGCATTGCACGCATTCCGTGGGTGTCGTGCGCAATGCATTGCCTGAACATGCCGCTAAAGGGGATCAGCGAGGAGCCGTGGGCCAACGACCTTTACAAGAGGGCCAAAACCGTCGTCAAGTGCATCAAGAATCACCACAAGACGGTGTCGCTTTTCCTCGGTTGCGCAAAGATGGAGAGGACAAGGACACTAATCATGCCGATTGAAGTCCGCTTCACGTCAGTGTACCTAATGCTACATAGGTTGCTTGATCGGAAGAAGGTGTTGAAGAACATGATGGGAAGAGGTTGGTTGGAGATCAAGTGAGCGACAAAAAAAAAGTGACGGACTGCTGATACGATTTACCTCACGGTACGGTCCGAGGAATGGTGGAGCGAGGTGGAGGCAACAGTGGACATCATGTCCCCCGTGTACAATCTCCTGCGGAAGATGGACAAGAGCAGGACTGTGCCCTACCAACTGTGGGGGTTTGAGGAGGCCTTGCTAAAGCGCATGACGACCATAACCAGCGTCTCAGCAGCGCAGCAAGAATCCATTGTACAAAAGGTGAGGAAGTGCTGCAAAATGATGCAGCAGCCAGTGCACGCAGCGAACTTCCTCTTCAACCCGTCCAAGAGGAACCCCGGCTGGATGAATGACCCTAAGTGCCCCCTTATGCAAAATGCGATGAAGTTTTTGTTGTCACAGTGCAAAGAGGGAGCGGCATGGGGGTGTCCAGAGCATCTTCTTTTCTGGAATAGCCTCAAGGCATTCCACAAAGAGCCTGAGGGGAATTCGAGCCTGCCCCCTGCTCGGCAAGACAACTTGTGGGCAAATTTTGCCAAGTACGACTTCAATCTTGACAACCACACAACATTAGATTGGTGGGTCTGCCACGGGAAAAGCCATGCGTCGCTGCAGCGCATCGCAGTCCGCGTCACAGCGATGTGGAGCACCGCCACACCGTGTGAGCGGAATTGGTCAACGCTGGACCTGGTCCACATGAAGAGGAGGAACCAGTTATCCAGTGACACAATAAACAAACTTGTTTATGTGCACTGGAACCTTCAGCTGTTGACGTTCAAGAAAAAGAAGATGGATGGGGTTTATCGATATGTGGGAAGACTTTTTCGGTGTGGATGCTCCGCCGAATCCAGCAGATTCGGACATCCTACCCGACGACGCGCAACCATCATCGGAGGAGGTGGCTCGCAGGGAGCGATTGAGGAAGGCCTCTCAGGGCAGGATTCCAGTCGTGGGAAGGGTGGATGATGACAGTGACATTGATAGCAGCGATGACGGGGAGGATTTGGTTTGGAGGGGGAAGGGCAAGAAAAGGAAAGATTTGGTTCCTAACGATCCCAAGGGCAAGGGGCAAGTGGTGGAGGAAGATTATGAAGAGGAGAAAGAAATGGAGGACAAGGATGATGAGACTGTGTATGGTATCCGCCCGAAAGGGGACTCCGACGAAGATTCAGACGACGACGACAATGGCGACACCGAGGACCCTGTCACTATGAGGCAACAAACATATCAGCTAGATAGTGACATCGACTTCTTGATGCCTCGTGAGGCAGCTCATAGAGGAGGTTACATGGTGGATGAAGTCGACGCGGCGGCAAGAGCAGCGGCGCAAGCGCTTGCGAAGAGAGTATGGAGGAGGAGGCTGCAAGGCGCAATGTTGTTCCATGCACAATTGCAGAAAGGGGAGGGGAGGGATTGATCGGTGGACTAGAGGACAGGGCACGCGGGGGGCAAACAACACCAGCGGCGTTGGCACCGGCAACCGCAGCGGCAACAGCAGCAGCAGCGGCTACAACGGCAACAACAACAACAACTACAACAACAACAACGGCAATTGCGCTGGCACCAGCGGCAGTAACGTTGGCACCAACAGCAGCGCCAGGAGCAGCAAAGTTGGCACCAACAACAGCAACGCTGGCACCAGCAGCAGCAGCCCTGGCACCGGCAGCAATAGCCCTGGCACCAGTAGCAGCACCAGCAGCGGCCCTGGCACCAGCAACAACGTTGGCACCAGCAGCAGCCCCAGCCGCAACAACGTTGGCAGCAGCACCAGCGCCAGCAGCAGCAACGTTGGCACCAGCGCCAACACCGGCCGCAGCGACGCTGACACCACTGACAGCAACAGCACCAGCAACACCAACGCTGCCACCATCAGTGGAGGCACCACCAGTGGCGCACTGCTATAGGAGGCAAGCGTCCTCAACCACTTCAGCCCCACACACGGGTGAGTCCTCTCGACAGCAGGATGCAGACTTCCCCCCCTTGCTTGTTGATTCACAACACGACAACCTCGAAACGAGCACGGTGGGAAGGAAGAGGAACGAGGTCGAAGAGAGTGCACCATTCCCTGTTGAAAAAAAGAAACGAGGAAGACCGCGCAAAGCGCGACCTGAGACCGACTTGCTGCAGACTGTTCTGCCTCCACGAAAAAAAACAAACAAGGCGGCGGACGAAGAAGAAGTCGAACATCATTAAAGATGACGACGACGATGAGCCATCGGGAGAGGAGAATGATGGCGGAGGGACTGGAGACGACTCGGACAAGAATTGGCATTAGTTGTTGAGAGAGAGAGAGAGAGAGTAATTGAACTTCTCATTCGAGAAGAGTCTGCACGACTCTCCATTCTCGAGTGTTCAACAATGTGTGGGGTTTGGAGTGTGCTCGCTTTCTCGCTGTGTCAGTCTGCGTCAGACTGCGTGTCCATTTCCACGTGCAAGCATGGATGTGTGTGTGTTGTATGTCATATGTGTATGCTATGTGTCTGCTGTATAGGTCATACTATAGGATGTTTGCGAGTTTAGTTGCTGCGTGCAGTGTGTGGCGGTTGATGTGCATTTGTGTTGGCAGTTGTTCATCAACTGCGTGTCAGTATGTTGGGAATGCAATTTGCTGTTGTTGTTGTAGTTGATGACATCGGTTGGTTCATCGCAAGTTGCTGTTGTTGTTGATGTTGTTGTCATTGTTGTTGTTGTTGTTGTTGTAGTAGTAGTAGTTATTATTGTTGTTGTTGTTGTTGTTGTTGACGGTTTCGTATGATAGATAACTGTCAGCAAGAACATCAACTGAAGAACAATAAAAGACAACCCACAACAATAACAACAACAACTCCAACACCTCTAGTAGCAGATCTAACAACAATAAAACAACAACAACAACACGTCGTTACCCCCACGGGATCAAACTGTGCGTCGATAGTTGATATGACTAAGTAAGATGGGAGAGAGTAGAGAGAAAAAAAAAAATTTCGCCAGCACGTCGTTACCCCCACGGGATCAAACTGTGCGTCGATAGTTGAAATGACTAAGGCCTAAACAGATTCAGAGGTGCCGCAAAAAAAAAACAATTTTTTTAGGAAAAAAATAAAATAAAAATAAAATAAATCAGAAAAATAAGAAAAAAAGTCGATAGTAAAATAATTCAAATTTTTAAAGAAAAAAAATAATTTAAATAAAAAAGAAAGACAAAAAAAAATAAAAAATTTCGAAGTTGTGGGGTGAGGGGAATGAAAAGTGAAGAAGGAAGAGAGAAATAAGTGAGAAAGAGAAAAGATTGAAGTTGGAGATGGGAGGGATGATGGGGTTGTAGTTGGGGTAGGGAAGAGGCAGAGTAGGGTGCGAGAATGAGGAGGAGGAAAGAAAAAGATTATGGAAGATGAGTGAAGAGGGAGGTAGGAGGAGAGAGGAGTGGTGACGTTAGAAAAAATGATTAGATGGTGGAGGGGGGAGGAGCGAGAGAGGGGGGGTGGGAGAGTAGGTTTGTGGGGAGTGATGATATCAAGCTCTTGGTTGCCCAAGAGCAACAAGATCACCAGATCTTGGCCTTCAAGATGCTGGCAGCCTGCTGCTGCAGTAGAAAAATAATATTGAAGTAGCTTGAGATCTTGATCAGCCACTCTGGTTGCTCTGACGCGCAACCCCCTAGCCAGGGGGATCTTCACTGCTGGCAAACTGCTAGTGCAACAGTAGAAAAAATAATGGCCAGCATCATCATCAACAACTGGGTGTGCTGAGATCCTGATCAACCACCCAGATTGGCCTGTACTGCAGCACCCTGGGCAAGAGGGGGTCTTCAACTCCTCAGCAAGCTGCCACGTGGCACGGGCAGTAGCAGCCACGTTGCCTCCGCCGCAAGGGGGGGGCGAGAGGGTTAAATGGCTTGCACAGTACTTCTTCAACACCAGCATGTCGCACTAGTGAGCCATACAGGCACTTTGAGCAGTGTCTTACAGCACTGGCTACACACGCTCATAGCCAGCAGCTGCCCAAGTTCAGACCCTGGCAGCAGCATGCATCCCGGATCGTGATATAACTAATCTGGGAGCGGGGTGGGGCGGGCAAAGGGGCAGCGTGGGCACGTGGCGCATGCGTGTGCGGTGGCCATGGCCTTGGCGCTCGCACGCACACTCTGGCGGCAGTCTCTCTTCTTGCACCACCTGTCACTCCCTTGTTGCTGTTTCTGCACTTCTCTCCGCTGATTCCCGCAGTTTTCGCCAGAAAACAACAAAAAAACACGTGAAAACTCACTGTCGGGTTTTACACCATATATCGGGCTGTGATGGGTAGGAGCGGGGAACGTTCCGCTCTAATACGGGTGTGGCGGACCTACCGGGTGAGGTGCTCCACTTGGGATAGAGATGGAGATGGAGGATGAGGGTGGAGCAAGATGACACCGCACAGCTCCCACGCAAGACTCCAACGCACGTACTCCAAACTGTGCGAATGTAGAATGATCCGAGTACGGACTCTGGTTCGGGTCAACCCCAGCAGACTGACTGGACTGGACTAGACTGGCTGGTATCGACAGAGGTACCGGCCTGGACTGAGCTACCCCGAATACAACACAGGCCTGTGAGAGCAGGCCAAGGGGCTGGTCTCACAGGCCAACCAGAGGTCCGCTACAAATATTATCAGGAACCAAATTTTGTGCGCTTCATAATACGAACTACCAACAATAAAAATTCTAAATTTGGGAAAGGCAAGGCACATAATTTATCAGTTACCGAAATTTTGGAACTCAAAAAAAAAAAATCGAAAAAAATCAGGTACTGCACAATTTCGGATGTTACGAAAAACGCATTTGCACCGGAGAAGAAAATTCACGAAAATTAAATTTGGAAGTAAGGAAAAAAAAACAGAAAAATCGCAAATGGGAGTTGATTAGGATAACATAATCAAATAATCAATCAATCAATCAATCAATCAATCAATCCATCAATCAACCGATCAATCAATCGATCGATGAAGAGTAATCGATTAATCAATCGTTGCATGAATCAATCGATCAATTAATCAATCAATCAATCAATCAGTCAATCAATCGTTCGATTGATTGTTCCCAATCGTACGCCAAGTCGGAAGCAATCCATTTACACACGCGGGACTCCGATAGCAAGTCGTACATGCTCAGTCGAGCGATGCATATGGAGCGACGAATCTACAAAGTGATGAAAAGAGACTCGAATGGATAACGTAGCGTCAACAAAGCATTAAACTGCCAGTCCCCCTGATGTCAGAAACCTTGGGGTACCAGTAGCGCCGTAGTATAGAGTAGAAAACTGGGCGGGCCTAAAAAATAGAATTTGTGGCAAAAAACGAAAATGCACCGAATCGGCACGACGAATATTTCACGGTCAAAATATTATTATTTTTTTTCTGATATTTTCCCTTGATATGGACTCTCAAATTTTCAAGCATTTTGATGAATTTTTATGAGCACAAAAAATCGGCAAAGCTGCTGCTTACAAATGGCGGGATTGGACACACCGGTGACGAATGGTCGCCGCCCCGCCGTACAACTTGAACCCGGCCCTAACTCACAAGGCCGACTGTTTTCGGTTGTCGGGGGGACAAACGGTTTAACAACCAATATACATCCAAATACATATGATTGATAACGCAATGTAGCGCAACCTCAGACTCAGAGATATGACCTCATTTGTCAGATACTCATGTGACACCCCATCATCCACCACACATGTGAAAGAGGGAGGAGGGACCGCATACATGGAAGAAAGGTCCCTCCTTGACCACGCACATGAAGGAGAGACAACGGATGAGGAGATGGGGGAGAAGTGAGATGGAGATGGAGGGGACGGAGAAGACGAAGATCGCGCTATCGAAGTCAAAAAATAGTCTCCTTGCCGAATGTTTTGCATGTCTGCCACAAAAAATCTCCAATCAGATATTGGTCTTCATGCCCGATGTGACCTCTCTCTCTCTCTCTCTCTCTCTCTCTTTCTCTCTCTCTCTAAAGAAGAAGAAGGCAGGAGGAAGACGAGATGGATGGTGAGATAGAGAATAAGATAAAGATATCGTCCTCCTCGTTGTTTAACTCACAGGTAACTACCGCCATGTACTAGCTGCCACCGTTGTCTCTCTCTGTGTGCAGGTCGCTGTCGAGAGGCCCAGCTATGACGCCAGGTATGAGCTTCGTCGACGCTGGTATGGTCTTCATTTCCTTCCCTACCTACACCTTTACCTCTTCTGCAGCGCTGTCATGGTGCTCCAGCAGCGCGTTGTCGGAGGGCATGATATCCCGGCCCTCCGTCGTGTGCTGAATGTCTGCTCATGTATCTCTGATGCGGGTCATGTGCTTGCTTACATGCCTCAGCCGTGAGATCGGTCCAGCAGACGTTACCACCGACAAAAGGGTGGGTGCGCCACTGGGGTTTCCATTGGTTCACGCAGGTTCGGCGCTCTGCTGTACAGCAGAGCACTGTCGGCCTGTGGCGGTGGTAGCCGCCGGGCTCACCCAAGGACCAGGGTTTGACTTTAGCCCGCCCGTTTCTCTTTGGACGAATATATGTTTGCTTGTTATTAATTAATATTCATAGTGATTATGTGATTATTGCATGATCACTACACTCCACTGAGTGAATGAGTGGCAGTGCACCGACCCTGAGTGAAGGTCAAGCATCCCTGCCCGACGTTGCCCCTCACTAGTTTACCTATTCTCTGACTGAGTGTTACGTTGCCTGCTCATCGAGTATATTTTCTAATTTCTATTTTATTTAAATTAATGAGAATCAAGGGTGATGTACGTCACGCACTGCAGAGAAGAGGTCGTGCACAACTTGTACCCCTGTTCAGTATTTGAACCATGGGGTATAGGCAACACCCCGTGCTATATTCGAAAGTAGGCAACACAAATTTGCACCCCTGTGTTCTATTTGAACATACGTGATGCAGAGCTGTACCCCTTTGCCCAGTTTGTCTCTACAGCTTGATCACAGTGGCAGTGGGCAGTGCGCGCTTCCTCCATGCAAGATGAGTAGACAGGTCGCTGCCTTCTGCCACAAAAAGGAGTATTCAACTTGACATAAATAGTTGTTTAATTTGCCCTTATCCAATCTTGCTGGGGTTCAGGCTCTATAGTCGGATCACAACACAAGTGGGCGGAAAGCTCAACCCTAAGCAAAGGGTAATTGTGTGCATTGTCGCCCTCGTCTACAGGGAAAATATTTTTCTTGGAATAGTTGTTTAATTTATTTGAATTTATTTTAATCCCTGCTATAGTTAGTGGCATGTGCGACCCTAAGTGAAGGCCGGTTACATGTGCTGCTGCCCCCTAACGTAGATGGGGTATTTTGACTGAGAAAATTTGTTACTTTCGAGATACGTCAAGATATGAAATTATGTGATTGGATACCCTTGCCAACAGCCCAATCACAGACAATCAGCGGAGCCACAACTGCTCTTCTGAGAGGACTGCATATTATTTCCCCGCTGATTGGTTGAGGAAAAATATTGATTTATGTATTTTTTTTTTTTTGAATATTGAAAGCATAAAATCCCATGAGCGGCGATCGTTGCCAAACGCCCAGTCACGGGTAATCAGCGTACTTCCAAGAACCCTGTGAGAAGGTTGGGTTCCGTTGGCCTGCTGATGGACTGAGAAAGTGGTTATTTAATTAATATTTAATTTCTAACTATTTCAAGGCTGCTTGCTATTCTGTGATTGGGGATCATAACTGATTACCCAATCACGGGACAACAAATAAGCAGGAGAGGCTCTGAGTGAAGGCTGAGCTCGACGCCGTTTGCTGGTCCAAGTAATTGAAGTATTTTTATAAATTCAAAATTAATAAATTATTAAGATCCCGTGACTGGAATCATGACTGATCACCCAATTACGGGACAACCAGCAAGCGGGAGCAGCCCTAAGTGAAGGCTAAGCTCGCCGTCATTTGCTGTTCCAAATAATTTTAATATTTTTATAATTTTCAAATTAATCGATTAGTAAAATCCCGTGATTGGGATCACGATTGATCACCCAATCACGGGAAAGCCAGCAAGCGGGAGCAGCCCTGAGTGAAGGCAGAGCTCGCCGCTGCTTGATGGTCCAAGTAATTTTAGTATTTTTGTAATTTTGAAATTAATAAATTAGTAAAATCATGTGATTGGGATCAAAACTCATCACCCAATCACGGGACAACCAGTAAGAGGGAGCAGCCCTGAGTGAAGGTTGAGCTCGTCGCCGCTTGCTGGTCCAAGTAATTTTAGTATTTTTATAATTTAAAATTTAATAAATTAGTAAAATGTCGTGATTGGGATCACGACCGATCACCCAATCACGAGACAGCTAACAAGCCGGTGCAGCCCTGAGTGAAGGCTGAGCTCCCCGCCTCTTGCTGGTCTAACTAATTTTAGTATTTTTCTAGGTTATTTGGCCGGACGTCCGGGACCCCTGGGTTGTCCGACTGGACGTCTGGTCGGACTTCGGACAGTCTCGGACCGGACAAGGGTTGTCCGACCCATCACAAAATATATATATATATATATATATATATATATATATATATATATATTTTAAAACAATCATGTGGCTTCTACCTTGCATAAGGTGTATGCCACCAAAATTTTGGTTCATTTGAGCCAGTAGAAAAAAAAATAAAAATCATCAAAGTTTCTAATCCTCACTTATACCCCTCCTATCCCCACCAAAACCCCTCGTACCCCCCCCTCCCACCCCAAATAGCACCCTATCACCAAATGCTCAGAAAATTCTGAATTTTTTTATGGGGGTCTCTATGGCATGCGCAACACTGTCATAATTTTTTTTTTTTTTTTTTTTAATGTCAAAAAGTGGTTGTCCGGGATCCCGGACAACCCCCCTACAGGACGGTTGGGGGAGACGTCCGGCCGAGACGTCCGACCATCGGACGACTGGTAACCTAGGTATTTTTGTAATTTTAAAATTAATAAATTAGGAAAATCCCATGATTGGGATCAAGACTGATCACCCAATCACGAGACAACCAACAAGCTGGAATAGCCATAATTGAAGGCTGAGCTCCTCGCCCTTTGCTGGTCCAAGTAATTTTAGTATTTTTATAATTTTAAAATTAATAAATTAGTAAAATCCTGTGATTGGGATCACGACTAATCACCCAATCACGGGATAACCAGCAAGCGGGAGCAACCCTAAGTGAAGGTTGTGCTCACCGCCACTTGCTGAGTGAAACACTTATATTATTTTAATTAATCTTGTGATTCGAAATTGTATAATTAGTAAGATCCCATGATTGGGATCACGTCTGATCACCCAATCACGGGACAACCAGCAAGCGGTAATAACCCTAAGTGAAGGTGGCGCTCATTGCCACTTACTGGTTCAAACATTTTTGGTATTCTATTTTGAAATTAATCAATCAGTAAAGATCCCATGATTGGGATCACGTCAGATCACCCAATCACGGGACAACCAGCAAGCGGGAGCAACCCTAAGTGAAGGTTGTGCTCACCATCGCTTGCTGAGTGAAACACTTATATTATTTTAATTAATTTCGTGATTCGAAATTGTATAATGAGTAAGATCTCATGACTGTCATCACGTTTGATCACCCAATCACGGAAAAACCTGCAAGCGGTAACAACCATAAGTGAAGGCTGCGCGCACTGCCGCTTACTGATTCAAACATTTCCGGTATTCTACAATTTCGAAATTAATCAATTAGTAAGATCCCATGATTCGGATCACGTTTGATCACCCAATCACGGTGTCAGGCGGCCACAAGCAGTGCGCCGCCTGAAATCTACAGTTTTGGGACTTAGGCGCAAAGACGAGTCTGAGTTTTGACGGTACTCTGGTTAGACCAGGCAGCGGAAATTAGGGGAGCTCAGGACGCCCTTGATTTTGGACGCACTGAGCCTTACGGGTAACCCTCAAAGATGGCAAGATGGGTGGTCGCACTCGGCACATCAACGGACCGTCATTTCCGGCCGTTCAGAGGGTTAAACCCGGATTGGCCTGTCGCGGGGAGGCATCGCGGGAACTGACCTCGCAGCCACATTTTTTGCGGCATACGACCGGGGCCGAAATGAGGCTCAAATTTTTGTCTATTTTAGTACCATAATTAAAGATGGGGAAAAGGGATTACGACCAGTAGGGGAGAAGGAAAAAATATAATATCCCTTAATTTTTTTATTTTTTTACGGCATTTAATTCAAGGGGGAATACCCCTTTTATTTTATGTTCCCGACAATGAAATTAAAAACATAGAAAAATATTATAAATGGTAAAAGAGAAAAGAAACAAAAGGAATTCGGTCATTTATTTAAACTTTCTCGGAATTTTATTTTGGGGATCTTACGGTTAATTTACTATTTCCAACAATAGAATTAAGGGAAGAGAAGAATGATGAAAAATGATGAAAGGGACGAGAACCCATTATTATTAGGAGATTGGCCTAATTTCGCGTCGATTACCCGTCATTAGCTCTGACCCCGGATTGGACATTTTCCCCGGATTTTAACAGTTTTCACTACTGCCGATGGTCGAGGTCCCCTGCGTCGCTTTCCCTAGTTTGCTTGATTACTAACATTACCGCATTTGGGATGTTCTGAGAGCGGGAGTCGCATGGATAGCATGGGGTGGTGCTACCTTGGGTCGACTATGGTGTTTGATTGAGTACGGATACGAGGGTTGTTACGGAGTGGCTTCGTACTATGGTGTCTGGCGTGCTTCAGGTGCGGTATGGGCCCGGTGACAGTTGTTTCACTACGGTGGCTTATTTTCAGGTTTGGGACAGGTACGGTGATTTATTCTCAGGGTCGGGGCTACTACGACAGTTATTCCAGGTTTGGAACTTTGGCGGGAGTTTGTTTTCAGGTTCGGAAACGTTGCGGCATTGTATATCTGGTTTGATACAGGTTGGTGCTACGACGGCATGCTGCGGCCTATTCTGGTTCTTTTCGAGGTTCGGGATTGATACGGTACGTTCATTAGTTCAAGATATCGACATTGTTCATCTGCAACGTCCTGTCATAATTTTGTATTGATTCGAAATGGATATCTGTCTGGTATTGGCATAGTTCATCGCGGCACGATACAGTATTCCGCATTGGCGTGGTACGACTCCTAGATCGGAACAGGCATGGTACACTGGTTCGGGACAGGTACGGTACTCCCACGATGATTGTTGTATTATACGACATTCGGCATCGAACTGGTTGGTGAGGGTACAGGGGGGCTACAAAATTGAAGTTATTCATTCTGGTTCGGTGCTGGCTTTGCACATCCCAGACCGAGCCCTATTTCAAATCTTTCCGCACTGGCAACACTGGTGTGACTCGATCCTAATTGGGAATCCGCTCTGGACCGGGTGTGTCTATCACGGATCCACTCGACAATTCGATGGAAAGGGACTGTACCTAGCGTGGTTGTCGTGGTTATCAGACTGCGTCAGACGCTCAAC
>BFEA01000729.1:197036-219576 GCA_003427395.1 Chara braunii | reverse complement strand
GGTGGCGGGCCTGCGGGGTTAGGCGGCGGGGTACCCGGGGCTGGGCGGCGGCGGGGTCGTCCGGCGGTGGCGGGGTTGGATGAACCCCGCGGCGGGGGTCCGGGGTCCGCAGCCTAACACCGGCTTTGCCCCCGGGGTTCCCCGCTCGACAACGCTGGTTGCTGCGACTTTGCCGCTTACCTCATGTTGAACAAAATCTGAAGTAAGAAGGATAACACTGTCGATTGTCTCATGGCATGTGTACCTCACGTTTTCAGGACGACTTGCAGACAAAGTATTTGAATTTAGGTTTTTGAATAAAGCTGAGCGTCAAATTTTTGTTGTGAGAAGCAGTACTTAATCTACCAGACTTCATATTTTTTTAGGATTGAACCCAGAAGTAGTCATCCGCTAATGATCTGGCAATTTAAAGCATTACGGTAATTCTGTATTGACGGTCCTACCTATCGATAAGTAATTAAAAATAAAATAAATAACAAAGTAATGTAGGAACACCACTCGAGAAATGCCTGTGGCTTTATACACGCTTCCCCCTCTTTCTTTTTTTTGCGAGTCCTTTCTGCCTTCCTGGTTCAAGTGGCAGAGGAAAGTTCCAACGAACCCTGCGGGTGTCTCGGCGCAGCTCAATCCTCCCCCACGCCTCTGCCTTTCAGAAATCGGACAGAGCATCACTTACCTCCCCAGCAGTGATTTGGGAACTCTTACTCAGAAGTGGAGATTCGGATTATCACGCCGTCGTCCTCTCAGAGACCCAAAACGGTTGAACAGCCGCTTCCATCCCTCAACAAGCTGTCAGGGCTCTACTGTTTCAGCAGCGAAAGTCGCTAATATCATCAATCCGTGAAAAGAGCTGATCTGCCCTATCTGCCCGAAGGTTTTAAACAGTTCAAGCGTGACTGAACACTCAAGTAGCGAGTGAGACAACCTTGTATGTCTTCGAGAGGTCAAAACAGTCGGATGCCTTTCCGGCGAGGGCGATTGATCTCCCCTACCACAAGCGTGGCTGATCCCGTCACCAGCGAATGACCACACCCACGACCACTGGGAGCGACAGATACTAGGTCACCCCCTGCCCCCTTCGGGTTGAAGCAAGCTGATCGCAACACAGATCACCACGAGCGGGGCTTTCTCTTTCTGATCACGCCTTCCTAGCAGCGCGATCCTTCCACGCGGCGTCGCCGAGTACACTGATTTTCCCCTCTTCTTCCTCACTCCCTGTTACGAACCGAGTTGTTTTGAAACTATCTCAAGAGTGGGCAGCGCACACCTGGCGCGTCCCTTCACAGTCTGTACTGCGCAGGCCTTCACATTCTCCCTCTAGTAGAGTTCACCTAGTACGCTTCCTGTTTGGTTCAGCCCATTCACATTCGATTCTACATCGCCGACCTGTGTTTCTCGACGACAAACTCCCCCCTGCTCTCCCGTATCCATACCCCTCCGTTCCGCAACATTGCGTGGATGGAGCACACCTAGCACGCCGCCCCTGCCTATCCAGTGCCTGACGCTCTGCTCCCTCTTGGCGAGTCGAGCTGTGCCGCGGGAGAGGAACAATAGACACTTACATCATGTCTGTTCTCTTCCTAGTGCACAGTTGACTGCTCCTGTTCCCTGCGCAAACCAGCCAGGACGCTGCCCAGAGAAAGTTGGGTACACCTCACTCTCCTCTTCTCCCTCACCGTAGTACACGTGGCTGGTCAAATCCCAGTCTCTCCAGTCAACTGTAGGGGCAGTGACCGCAAACAGCAGACACTCCGACCTTTCCTTTCTTTGCAAGTACCCATCGAAGCTCCCGTGGCTTGTGCCCCAAGCGGGCTGTCGAGCACTAGTTCAGATCTCTGGAGCTCAAGTCAACTAAGTTCATGTGGGCGGCGGACGCCTGGTACAATTCAATCCACCACCCCAGTCCGAATCCTCCACGTCCATGCTTCCGCGGTCTGAGCTCCCATCTGGGCTGTTCAATCCCTGCCCAAAGCACTGGGACTGTGCACGCCGGGCACACTGTGTGTCCCCCCCCCTGAATAGGGCGATGCTCATGCGGGCTGGGTACACCGGGCACACGTCTAGTCCACCGCTCGAATTCCCCGTCCCACATGTCAGCCCCAACCTTTATTCCTTCGAGACTGTGACCACAGCTTCCGCAAGGTCCCTTTTCCGTGTCGCCTGTTCAGTCTGTACCCTACAACACCCGAGGCCCTGGGCCCCCAAGGGCGCGCATGCGCGACCAATATCAACAATATCAGCCTTGGTACCAGGGTTGTAGAGCTAGCGTGGATACAGCGGTGCCCGCTGCAGGACCAACAAAATCACTAGCTGTCAGGCCAGCGTTTATGCCAAAGGTAATTGCGTCAGACTGTAGTGGTCAGTGCCATCTTTGCCCAAATACCTGTACCGTACTCGTTACCAAATCCAGTGCCACGTCCGGCCCAGACCAGCAACCGTACTAGTCCGGCGCTGAAAACCATATCGTGCAGCAAGTGGCCCGTTCCATTTCCAGGCGAATCACCGAACCTTAGCAGCAAGATTAAACCAACCAGTATTTGTACCAAGGTCTAAAACGTCGAGTCTAACATAGCTGTTTCGAACCGGAACCGCCTGTGTGGTTTTGACCAATATTTGTACCAAGGTCTACAACGTCGAGTCTGACATAGTTGTTTCGAACTGCAGCCGCCTGTGCCGTTACCTGCCAGTACCAAACCTGGCACAACTGTTCCCAATTAGCCGCGACCTTCGCCGCTACTGTAATAATTCAATGTTAAACACCGTACCGAGCAGCAAGCGTCTCGACTCCTGTACCGCATGAGTGTCCAACCAATCAACGTACCAAAGCCAAAGCATCGAACCGAAACCAGGCGGCGTGTCAAATAACTCAAGTATCATACTGTAGATGGAGCCCGCCCCTTCCAGACCTGTACTCGACCAATGTCGTACCAACACCGAACCTGTTCCGAACCTGTTCCGAACCAAAGGATAATGCACCGTCGTGTACCACATTGATGCCGACCCAATACCGTGCCTGAAATGTGTCGAATACCGTAGAATGTCGCAATCCCATAATAGCACCAGGCCTCCCGAACCATCTGTCCGAACCGAAGCAACAACAACACCGACGAGAAGAAGTCGTGCGGCATAATCGAGTAGCATGGCGATAACCCACTTCACACAGGTTGCGAGGAGGCTAAGAATAAGGGAAATCAGGTAGAGCAAGCGAGCAATCTCAATCGTCGGAAAATAGAGAGAATCGTCAGAAATAGAATAAATAAATATTCCGGGGTTGAATCCGATCTCGAATAATTTGGGCAAATATTAGTTAATCATCTAATATTCGTGGGTTTTTTCCCTTTTCATCATATTTAATTATTTTCCTTATTTCTTAATTTTATTATCGAAAATAAAAAAAATAAAAGCAATTCCATCAAAAATAAATTTCGATAGAATTCAATTAAGTATCAAATTTCCTTGTTTTCTTTACTTTTATTATCTTTGATTCTTTTTTTTAATTTTAATTATATCGTTGGAGACATTAATAAATGAGGGGGATCTCATTAAACATTAAATGCTGAAGAAAATAAATAAATGAAAGCATATCTCATTTCGCCCTTCCCTCCTATTGTTTTTATCCCTTTTTCCTATCCGCCAGTCACTATCCTTCTCTCTACACCACTTGGATAAGGACGCAATCAAGGACTGATGTCCACGTTCTACAGGCGCGTTGGATTGAGGGTGATAGGCGGTAGCTATTGATACTCTAGCTCCTGCCTTCTTCGATACGCTTTGAACCTCATCCGCTAGGAACTGCGCCCCTCTATCCATCACGATCTTACTAACACACCCATATCTAGACAGATACTCGAGGAACAAAGTTCCTTACTTCTTTGGCCGCTTTTGTCTTGATGGGCTTGCCGTCAACGAACCCAGTGAAATCATCTCTAATGTTCACTACATAATTCATGTTTCCCAACCCCTTTGACATTTTCACCAGATCAATATGTACCTTCTCCCATGGTCTAGTGGGATAAGAAGGATGAAGCGATTCCTTATATCTGATAAGGGATCTCTTCTGATATTGCTCACAGGTCACGCAGTACTTTTCAACATCCTTGTATTGTCCTTCCCACCAGTATTGTCTGCAGACCTTCTCATATGTCCCCTTTACTCCTCTATGTCCCCCAACTACACCGTCATGTAACTCTGCTACTATGGACTGCTTCTCCTCCGGGTCACAGATCACCCGAAGAGGCATCCCTGCTCCCACAGGTCGGCGGAACAAATGCCCAACTCTAAGGCAATACTGCGCTGCCTGTCTTCTAATCTCCGGATCGACAGATGCAGTCCCATAGTGCGGTACTTATCTTCATAGAGATTGACTAGGAAGCGATCCGTTCGTCTAGGCTCAGTCATAGTCAGTGCAGCAACCGTTATCGCTCGCTCCGCCTCAATCGGAATCCGTGAAAGTCCGTCGACTACAGCGTTCTTTGTCCCTGAGATCCTTTCCACAGTATAATCGTAAAGTCGGATCCTGATCAGCCATCGCGCAATCGGAGGATCCGTCAAACTGAAGTCCTTCTGTAAGACTCACGCTACAGCTGTAGGGTCTACCATGAGAACGAATCGTCTCCCGTATATGTAATGCCTAAAGGTGTCTAAACAACACATAACAACTAACACCTCCTTCTTAAACTGACTGTAGTTGCGTTCAGCAGTGTTGAGAGTGCGACTCTCGAATCTCAGTGGCCTCTTCTTTCCATCTGCGTCCTTTTGAGAAAGTAATCCTCCAACCGAACACGGCCCAGCATCCGTGGATACTATGAATGGCCTATTGGTCTCGTCCTAAAAAAATGGTACGCCTAGGATTTTTCCTCCCTCTTTAAATTCTTCCTTAAGGGTTTGTACCGCAAACTCCTGTGGAGAATCCCAGCAAAATCTCTCCGTCTTCCTAAAAAGAGTCCGCAAACGTTCTGCCTTTTCAGCATATCCGCGTATGAAAATCCTCCAGTAGCCTACTACTCCTAAAAATTGGCGAACTTCAGTAGCACTGTGCAATAGAGTCGGGCCAGTCAATCAGTTCAAAAGTTTCTCTAACTTTCCAGGGTCAGCTCGGCGGTCTCTCGAATCGCATATAAACCCCAGAATCTTAATCGTCGACACAGCCCACCGACTCTTCGTCCCGCTAACCGTCAGGTTAGCTTCATCTAACTGTTCCAGGACAACGTAAATATCCGTCAGATGTTGCTCTACGAATCTCCTGACGCTAGGAGCGACTTCCGTTTCGTCTTTCAGTTCTGGCCCTTTTATCAGAAAGTCGTCCAAGAAAACTTCAACTTTATGAGGGATAAAGTCTTTCAAAACAGCTACTACGACTCTCTGAAAGACTGCTACCCCGTTAGTCTATCCCGTATGTACGACCATCATCTGCACTAATCCGAGTGGCGTGTGCATGGCTGTGAGATGCCTACCTCTTGGATCTAGTGGTATCTCATCGTACCCTTAAAATAAATCGCTGACAAAATAAATAGATCTGCCTGCCTCTCCTTCTGCTAATAGATCAGCGTGCGGTATAGAGCCTACATCTCGAATCGTCACAACATTGACCTTCTGGAGGTCTTGAATCTACTGAATATTCTCATTAGGCTTCCTTAAGAAGCACCACCTATTCTCGTATGCGCTATCAGATGACTCTGCTACATGTGACGTCATCTTCTCCTTGAGAAAGGAGATCACTTCTTCCTTCTCTTTCTGAGCAAACTTCCACCCTGCGTCATTCCATGGCGTTTGCGGAATCGTGTAAATCCTAGCAGGCTTAGCATACCTAGGATCAATTCTCCCTCTTTCCGCATTACTGAAAGCTATAGCTTTGTCGCAGGTCTTAAGGATTTCTAGCACGCTCGCCTTCTCTTGCTCGGTCAAATTCCCATCTCCTATGTCCATCCCCGCTATCCTCTTTTCGATCAGCCGTTGCGGCTCCTTTTTCTTCTTCTCTTTAATCTCCCTAGCGATTTCTTCCTCAGACACGTCATCTAATGCGGATCGCTCTCGAGCTACTGCCGCCAGCTTAACTTTCTGAGCTACTGTCTTGTGTCTTTTGGGTCGCCCCCCATAGGGGGTTGTGCCCTTAAAAAAAACACAGAGGTCATTCCTCCGAATTTCTCATCTTCAGCCTTAGGATAAGAGTTTCCTCCCACACGGACTCGGTCGCCTAAGTCCTCTACCTCTACTATGTGCCCTTCTTCTTCTGTAAGTAACGGTCCATACTTCTTTTCGCGAAAGTTCAAGGAGCGACTCGCAAGGGTGACCGACTTGCGGCTTCCTGCTGCGAAAACCGCTTTGTTCCTCGGATCACGAGGATCTACCGTCTCCATCATAATTCGCCCACCATCTGGACGTTTGATGAAAAGCATCTGGCTTCCGTCCGGTCGCTCTAGAATAACCGCGTGAACATGGCTTAGTCATGTCCGCTCCAATAGTAACTCCGCGCTGCAGTCCCGAACTGCGAAAACAGGCATCAACACTTGCAATCCTTCAACCTCCATAGCCGCCTTGTGACAAACCCAGAGACTTTCTGCTTTCTTCCATCAACTGTTTCTATCTCGAACTGGTATGACCTGTCGAGGTCCAGTCCCAATCGCACAACAAGCTCCTCATCTATGATGACAGCCTCACTCCCATTATCAATTACGGCATGAAGGACTACCTCGTCGTTGAGTGTAGTCTGTACTGTCCCACTGCCCAGAATATAAAACTTGTAAGGAGGCACACCTTCCATTCCATCTAGGAACACCGTTGCTGCACGTTCCGCTTTAGCAATCACACCCGATACCGCTACAAAGGGTAGTAGGAACACCGTTGCTGCACGTTCCGCTTTAGCGATCACACCCGATACCGCTACAGAGGGTAATACCTCCTGTTTGGAAGCCATTTGGACTTCATCGCTCAGAGGAATGCGCGTCTTGCGCGTGATCATCTGCAACTCATCTCGCGCAGGTCTCGAGGCTGCCAAATACTCAAGTATCGTGCATTGCATTGGCTGCCTAAGTCCGCGCCTGAGAGGCTCGACCGTGTCTATATCATCCAGAGTACTCTTCGTTGTGAACTTTCTGGTTCCGCGCTTGCGCGACGAGAGTATAACTTCCTCTCCTTCTATCCTCTGCCCATCCTTCTCTGTCATCACATAATCAGTGTCATTCTTCTTAGAGGAGGATGCCCTTGCGGACTTAGTCGCCGCCACTCGTATAGGGGTCATGGGAGCCTCCTCATCAGAAGGCAGGTTCAACCTCACACTCTAGCTCCTTGCGACTCCCTTACCCTTACTTGGTTATACATGCCTGGCTTCAACGTTCTCCTTCATCGAAGGGAACATCGATACGTCGCCAAGGTTATTTGCCCACTTGACATACTTGCGATCATCTAGTACGACAATTCCCTCGTCTATTGCTCGCCTGAGGTCAAGGCAGTCCCTTTTCACGTGATCATCAGCCCTGCAATAGATACAGAAGTTCCTAGGAGTAGGGGGTCGCTCCTCCGTACTCCTAATAGCTGGTCGTCTGGCGTCCTGGTTGGACGGCCCAGGAGATTTTGGATAGTTTGGGGACTTAGGGTATCTAGGCGACGCAGGGTATCCCCCTCGTTCGTACTATCCGCTCGGTTATTCCTTACGACTTCCACCTCTCTCTGTCCGTTCATAACCGCCGCGATATCTGTCACGACGGTCCCTATCTGATTCCCATCGGCCGCGGGAGTCCTTTCTGTCCCTCGAATTGAAATTGTCTGGGCTCCGGTACCCTTCGGTGTTTCCTCCGAACCTGGGGCTGCGCGGATACTGCTCAAATCTGCCTCCCCGACTAAAGGAGTCTACTCTCCGATACCCGTCGCGTTGGCGATCTCTGTCTATGTCATCATCCCTACGTCGCCAGGTATCATCATATTTCTCCCTTGCATGGTAATATGCCAGTGTGCGAGGATTCCGATCCTCGACGCTCCTCCATGGGTCGGTGTTCTTACGGTCCCACCGCAAAGAGTAGGGAGACCCGGGCTTGTCCCGGTATGTAGTCGCTCCAGCCTTCGTCTCGAAATTAGCCATTTGCCTGACCATTCCCTTCACCATCTCTCTTAGCTCTCTCACCTCATCCATCACTGTCTTGTTGTCCCTCGATCGTTGTGACCCGTCTCTGTCCATCAAGTATCGTCGCTCTGCCCATGGCTGATCGTTACAGTCTGGACACCTATCGGTCTCGTACTCCCGATAGAGGGAAAAATCCCGACGCTGCATTCCCCTTCAGAGTAGATCCTTGTAATCATCAGCCTCGACCTTCATTGCCAAGTTGAGTAAAGCGGTGAACTCTAACTTATCGTGAGGCGTCTCTCTCAATACCGCGTTTTGTTTCCCTCTGGGTAGCCGTCCGAGAAAGATCGTGCATCTCTCGACTTCTGATAGCTTCCCTCTTGCCATGAGGGCATCAGATACCTTCTGGAACCGCTTTCCGAAAGCCCGAACGCTCTCGTCCTCTCCCTGAGTCAGCTTCTCTAAATCTCGGATAGAATACTTAACATCTTCTAGTTTGTAGAGCTCGTATAGATTGGCTTTATATGTACCCCATCGCCTATCTTTGGGTCGAGCTTCTTTAATCTCCTGACTCAAGCTCGGGTCCGCGTTAAATAAGAAGTTATCTATAATCTCATCCTCTGTCCACTGACTTCGGTAAGCATGCAACTCCCATTTCTCGAGGTATTCGGTAATACCGCATCCCTTGAAAACGGGAGGTCTGGTATCCAATTCTGAAGGTTGATGCGAGATGATGAACCTGTCTCTCGTCTCATATGGTAGGGAGTGCGATTCCCCTGTATGAGGGTCAAAAATCCGTCTGGTTGACGCAACTCTCTCCCTATCTCTCCAAAGTTGCTCCCTAATGTATTGGTCCCTCCAGTCTTCTCTCCCTCGGTCTCCTCTATCATCTCTTCGCTCATACATGGGCGAGCGTCGAGTAATCGACTCTCGCCGAAAACTCGGAGGTTATGTCCGACTCTCCACCCGTCCTACCGTAGCTGCCCTGTTTGGCTCTATGGCAACTGGATACTCCATCATTTTAGGCTCTCCGTTGTCCGGTTGTTCCACGCACCTCAAAGGGGCGTTTTGTCGGAGACGCTCCTTGAGGTCTCGCAGAGCGCGGTCTGGTGATGCTCGATATACATCGGTCTGCTGTTCCTCGTCCGGACGCGGTCCCATCGTGTCAGATTCCATATACTTAGTCTCGCTTTCGGCTGAATTTGTACGCAGTCCAGACCTGATGTCAGAACCGGCAGCCCGGACCTAATTTTAAAACCGGCAGTTCGGACCTAATGTCAGAACCAGCTCTGTCGATCTTTAAAGTACCTAACTCTAGCTCTCTACCGCTCCCAGTATCACTATCAATTTCCCGTTCTCGTCTCGTATCTCGTGAGTCCCCTCGACTCCCAGTACCCCAGTGTCAAGGAAAAATCGTCCTTCCTATCTCTCTACACAGGCGATACCTCTCCTGACCTCTAACACTCCCATCTCAGGACACCTGACTTCCCTACAAATCGCGCTCCCTATAGCGCGTAACTCCTCATGACTACAAGCTCGCAACCGCTCTCGTAGATCAACAGATGTCCTCCTGTCAAGATCGTTCAACCCTTGCCGCACGACACCAGCCCCTGCTAACGGATACTCACCGCCTCTGGCCATCCATCGCTTGACGCCTCAAAGCGAGTTCAATCACTGCGCCAAAGTTTGCTCTCTGCCCGATCCGATAAGGGGTTGGTGATTTAAGATGGTCGAATCTCCGCTCATTCCATCATTCTATTCGTCCTTAGTTGCCTTCTTGATTTTACCTTCAGTCCTAACTGTTCGAGCAAAATCCACTACCGCCTCCCATCCATCCTGCTCTAGCCCTTTATACGGAACAGGCGGCCTAGGAAGACCGTCAAAAATCGTAATGTCGTCGCATACCTCGACAATCTTCCCCAATCCTTCTAACCTCTTCTCCTCTTCTTTTAATGCCCACGCTGCCCTTCTCCAAGTTCTCCCGTATATGCAGAACTCCTCTCTATCTGGGCAGGTATATACCAACGTGGTATACTCCTAGATCACGGAACCGTACGGACATTTGATTACGTTCAATCCCACTGTTCTGTACTTGATACTTAATCACTTCATACGGGAAGACTTCTTGTCTGCCAATCGCGCTTAACTCCCTAAGTACTCTCTCGTGCACAGGCTCATAAGGACCGCTCCAAGCCCCGAATCTTCGTCTCCTCCTTGCTAGTTCCGCCTCCGGTAGTGGCATTTCTTACCCGTCTCCATGAATCACCTAGCATTCAACCATGATTAGGGCTAATGCCAAAAAAACTTTGTCCGTGGATTCCTCTAAGAGTTCGTAGAACGTCTCGAAGTCGTATATATCGCTGGAATCTTCAATGTCTGCAAAAGTCTGAAGGTACTCGTTCCAGTACCGGTTGTGCGATTGGAGCACTCTTAGAACGAAACTCTCCCCTATGACCTCTGCAAAATCTCCAGCTTCCTTCGATTCGCTCCTCAGGAGTATCTCAGCTTCCCTAGGGGTCTCACGCCACGCCCTACTCAAGGGTCGATCACCGAAGGGAGACGCGCAGTGAGTAGTCGATCAGGCGCGCGCTTCCTTCTCTCACCCAAAGTCCAGTCACTCGCGCCTTCCGTACAACTCGTCGAGTACACTCCGCTTCTTCGATTACGCCGAGTCTCTCTAAGTTGAACAAGTGTATCACCACACAAGCGATGAGCCCGTTTGCCCTTCCTACTATGCGCGTACTATATTTTTCAAAGTTCACCTTCTTCTATCAATCGTATCACCACACAAGCGATGGGCCCGTTTGCCCTTCCTAGGGGTCTCACGCCACGCCCTACTCAAGGGTCGATCACCAAAAGTAGACACCCGCAGTGATTAGTCGATCAGGCGCGCGCTTTCTTCTCCCACCCAAAGTCCAGTCACCCAAAAGGAGACAACTCGTCGAGTACACTCCGCTTCTTCGATTACGCTGAGTCTCTCTAAGTGGAACAATTGTATCACCACACAAGCGATGAGCCCGTTTGCCCGTCCTACTATGCACACACTATATTTTTCAAAGTTCATCGTCTTCTATCATTGTTTTGACGTTCCTTCTCCCTTCGCCTTTTCTTTCGACGCTGCAGCCTCCGACAACCCACCTGTCCTTCCTGTCGACTCAAGCGAGTCTTCTTGCTCCTCTCTGCTACAAACTCTCTCCTTTACGCTCTCCAGAAAGTCAAGACGCCATCTTACGAAGAATTCCCTATCCTCTTTGAGAAGCCTCTCTCATACTCGTGTTGCTGCTTTTATTCTTCGCAACTCGCTCTCACTCTTGCTCGGTGCACAATCTTGGATCTTGGTACCGAGTTCCTTAACCCGTTTTACTACTAATTTAGTAACTCGCTCGTCGACTCTCTTTTTCCTTCCCTCTAGATCATTCATCGCCTGCGATCCATCTCCATCACATATTACCCCGAGCTTCTGTGGGCGTATCGTCTCGAACTATTTCCAAGCGCACTTTCCCTTTAACGCAAATGATCACTTCATATACCACCCAACTCTGTATTGTCAACTCCTTCAGTTCTCTTAAGCTCTGCTCCCGTATGACGTTCTCATCAAGCTCCTTGAACTCACTGTCCGACAGTTCCTCCTCGACGTTCACCCTCAAAGGAATCTGTAGAGTCTCGTTGTCACATGCTAACTGCCTCGAGACAACTCGAGCATACGGAAGTCGTCGCAGAGAGGAGAGGCGGCTCATCTCACCTCCTCGAGTAGCAACTCGGGGATTCCTCTCACTCACATTTCTCCAGGAGTCAGACCCTCCGCGGTCCCACCGGAGTGAATACGAAGCTCGAGGCCTACATTGATATAGTTGCCGCTCACACTCTCTCATGACAAGGTAAATCGACTCATACCCTACTCCTAGCTTCTGCTACCGTCTCAACAAAGAACAATTCCGCACGTAAGTACCCAGCTGACCACACCATCACTTCATACGATATCTTGGTTTGGAAGGTCACGCATTCAAGACCTTCTGACCTGTATTCACGAATGAACTCCCTGGCCTGTAGGAAGCTCTCATGCTCTGTCAGATCGTCGTCTAAGTGCGCTCTGAGTAGGACAGTAATCGTAAAACCCTCGTTCACTAACTGTCTGCTCACATTAATCCACGTAGTCGTCCGACCTGGCATCCCTTCTGCTAACTTATGCACAAAACAAGTATTTCAGGTCCTCCAACCCTACGTACTTGTCCTCTACCCGCCTACGACAATAGTAAATCAGATCTGCAGGCCTCAAACAATCTACCCATCACGTAGCGTCGATCAAGTCTCTCCGCGTCTCCTCGTCCGGGGCTCCCCACCTTACGCAGACCGCGTAGTATGCCTGTCGGAATCGAGGCGCTAGTCCCAACCAGAGCGCATGCAGAGTGTGGTCGACCGCTCTCGTCAAGCAGTCTACACTCCCGTAAGTTTGTTATATGACAAACGTAGGTAGGACCATCCGCCAGCTCTCTACCGGATGGTAGATCAAGTGAGGAGGACCGATCACGATTCGGGTGGTGAAAGGTCTGTCTCTCGCAATGCACGTCAGTCGCTGTCTCACTATTGCCTATGCTAAAACCTCATATTTCCACCAGGCTCTGCTAACACCCGCAAGTGTTAGCCCTATCTCTATATCCCGTGTCTCATCAAACACAAGATGTCCTATCCCCTCCAATCGTCGGGGAAATTCGAATCCTCTATCATCTGTAATCACCCTCCACAAGAACACTCATTCCGTTAACCAAGTACCAAAGTGATATATCGGCACACTCGCTATCTCCTCTAAGCGTACCGAGAGTGGCACATCGTAACCCACTGCCGTCTCTCTCGGCCCTATCAGTTTCCTCGCTCTATACGATTTCGATCCCCGTGTCAAAACATACGCCAGCCATACATCCGCATCACTCTTCATCACCCCATCCACTTTTATTTTTCTTCTTTCAACTCTCTCAAACTCCCCGGCCTGCACTAATCCCTCTCGGCGTCTGCCATATCCACATCTCCGTCCTCATCTACCCCCCGTCCCCAAGGGATAGCCTCTTGTCCCTAAGCCTGAGGAAGGTGTCCCCAAACGTCCTGCAGCTGCGCCTCTCCTCCTACCTGCTCCTCCCGATCGGCCAACGCAAGATCTCCCCAGCCCTGGTCTCGGTCGCCCCAAGGCTCTACCTCATCTAAGTCCTCCCTCTCTCTATCCTCGGCGTACCACCCTAGGTCATCGGCGTCCAGGTACAGTCGTTGATAATGTTCCTCAACCTCCCAACTTGGAATGAGCTGGTTCAGTCTCCTCTCGCGAGTCTCAGCGAATAGCTCCCCCACTCCAGCTAGATAATCCGCAGGTCTCTGCGCCTCTCTCTCTAGCGCGGTCCAGAAGTCTAGAGGTTGGTACAGATAAAATGACTCCTGCTCTCCCGAGGACGCTAGAGCCCGTATAAACTCTACAAGCTGGAGTCCTCTCTCCCTCGTAAGGGGTCCTCCGATAAACTGTGCGTACGCATTCCAATCACGGTCCGCTAGCCCTCTCCTTAGTCCGTCCAACTCAAGGCTAGTTAAATACGTCTCAACGATGTGGGTCAGACCCAAGAGCTCCTCCACTACAAATGCAGGAAACCTCACTCGCAGTCGCACAGAGGGGAACGGAAAGGCTCCTCCGATCCGGAGGGTCGTCCTCGTTGCCCTAACCGAATAGTGCAATCCCTCAGTATCTGCACGGACGCTATCTACCTGACCGGATAAAATCGCCCTAGCCTCTTGCTCACGGCGCCAAAACTCATGCACCAATCCCTCAAAATAGACCTCGGCCCTCACCGAGTACGAGAGATAGATATGTCTTATAGCCTCGATACACGTCGTCCCCGGCGCTCGCCAGTGCTGACTGTCCGGCTCGTAGGTCTCAACCACGTACGTCCACAGGTGTACGTCCGGGCCCAATCGTATCGATCTCCAACTGCTATAAAGCCTGGGCTCGACTACGCTCCTGGCCGGTAAATCGAACTCTAGCACGTCGGACACCACGGTCTCAGGGGGCCTAGGCCATCTAACATTGTCGATCGGAAACTCCACTCTATCAACCTGCTCTACCATCGAATCGCGCTCTGCTGCCTGCTGACCCTAAGCGCTAAGCCCACTCAATCACTACTCCTAGCACGTCTCCTCTGCGCACCGTCTCCTAGGCCCGGACAGCGACCCCTATCCTGGGAAAATGGGCATCGGTAACGTCAATCTCCTCCTCCGACTCAGTGCTCTCGCTCTCGGAGTCGACCCAGTCAGGCTCCCAGACCTCCTCGTCGTTGTCTTTGTCCCACTCCTCGTCGTCGAGCTCGTTCTCTATGCGGCATGGTGGAAGACCTATGGCCTGATAATAATCCGTCAACTGATACTCAGGTATCAGTGCCCTAATCTCGTCTCTCCACCAGCTCCACCAATCGTCCAAAACGAGGAGGCCTATACACGTAATGTACTCGGGTCCTGCTCGGAGCTCTCGGTCCAGCAAGCCCGACGCGTACGAGGGAGTTCCCCACTGGAGATCAGCCCCGTATGGTGCTATCGAACGGATCAACTCCACGAGATGCACCCTCTCATCTCCCCAACGAGGCCCGACTGTCCCTAGGGAATAGTAAATGTAATGGGAATCCAGCTCCCCTCTCGAGAGATGCTCGAGCTTCCTAGCCTCGAGGTAGGCCTCTACTATGCCTCATATCCCACCGAAGACGGAATCCACCACGAATGCTGGAACGACTGCCCTCAGCCAAGTCCCTGCGTGCGGAAAGAACCCGTCTTGCGCTATCACTAGGTCTCCGCTAATGTGCAAGGGTGGCCGCCGTGAAACAAGGTCAGCGGGTACCGTCCGTTGTCTGTGCGAAAAGCGTCAACCTCCACCCGCAAAAGCCGCTCCGCCATGTGGAGAATGTCACTCTCTCCTGACGTGGCGGGACTCAAGACGACCCCATTGGCCGTCTCTAAATCCAGATACAGATATCCTCTCACTAAGCCTCTCCCGCGGCTGCTCAGGATCTTCCTATGCATCCGACTAGCTGCTGGACGTGGGGACAACCCTATGGCGCCTGGAAGGGAGAGTATAATGGTAAGGAGACTATATTCCTAAAACAATTTTGGCAGCACTTCGCCTCCCCCTGTTGGGATGGGGTTCGGGAAGCGATCCCTGAATAAATCTTGCCTACGTATGTCCTATATGTATCATAAAGTAGCCCAGATATCTACAACGCAGAATTCCCGGCTCGAATTGGGTTAACGAGCCTTCTATTCGACTTTCCTCGAATAGAAGGCATGTGCAGTATTCGAGGGAATTCTTCCTAGTGCGCTCCCGTGCGCACCAGCATCTCACAAGGGCTACAGCTAGCTAAAGCAACTACGAAATATCAGGTTTACTTCTTGATTTCTTAAGTCGTTTATAGATTTTTAAGGATTTTACGAACTTAAATTAGGAAAAATTTTAAGAATAACCCCAAAATTGGGGTGTCTCTACTTCAGTGTTAGAGATTCGAAGGGAAAGTATATGGGGAGGTTAGAGTCAAGCCTCCCTTGTTTTTTATCCTCCTCCTAAATTTTTTAATTAATTTATTTTTAATTAACTCAACTAAATATACTAAAAATTTGAGAAAATCCCTTTTTTTTTTCCAACCTTTCGGGGACTTGATTTAGTTACTCCCTGTAATCCCTCGTTGGTCTTTCTCTCTTATCTCCGTCTTTTCTCAAATTTTCTATAGTTTATCAAAATTTAATTAGAAAAAAAAAAAGTCAAAATAATTCTTCTTTCTATTTTCCCCTTGATAGGGATAGGTTTCCACCCTATTATGCCAAGTTTCTTGATCTATCTTTCATCCGAATAATTTTGGCAAATTTTTTAAAATTCCGGCAGCATTTCGCCTCCCCCCGTTGGGATGGGGTTCGGGCGCCGGTGGGGAAAAATATAAGAAATAATGAAAAAAATGGTTACCCGATTTTTACTGGATTTTTAATAAGTTTTGTTAATTAATTTGCCAAAATTCAGATAAAATTTCATAAAAATAGGAAATCCGAAACGTTTCGGCAGCAGTTCCCCGACCCCCGTGGGGATGGGGTTTGGGACAATCGTCCCTTAATCCATTGCCAGAAAGAGTCGGTAGAGCAATTTTATACAATTAAAAATAGAAAAAATGATATTTTAATTAAATTTTCCTAATTTTTATCAATAAAATATTTAAAATTATGGAAAAGTACAAGATTTAAAGCTTTTTGTGAGTAACTTCTAAATTCAGTTTTACTATAATATTAGAAGTTGCATTTGCCTCCTAAACCCCTAATTAGGGTTTCACCTAATTAGGGTTTAGGGGTTTCCCTAATTAGGGTTTCTCTAATTGGGGTTTTAGGGTCTTGCGCGCGCTCGCACGGTCACCACAACCCCCCGATTACCGCACAAAATTTTTCACTAGATTCCACAAGGCTTATAGAGAAATCCTATTGGACCACTTTTCTTTATTTCTTTCCCTCTTAATTATAATTAAATTACAAAGAAAATCAAATTTCCCCTTTGCTTTATTTTTTTTCCCCTATCTGCTGGTCCCCGCTGTTTCTACAAACGGCGTCCGTTTTTCCCGACTATAGTCCCAGAATGTTGGGAAAATTCTTTTGGACAACTTTTCTCCCATGTGTTTTGCCCGGATTTCGGTTCTATTTTCCGTAATTAATAAAAAAAAAAAAACGGGAAATTTTAAATTAATAATTAAAAAATTAAATAAAATTAATTTTTCGAGAATTTAGCCGTTAGAATTTACCAAAAAAGGTCTCAAAATACCCGTCTCTTCGAGGAGACGAACACAGGACCCGGTGCGGTTCGCGCAAAAATGCGCGGATCAGAAGATATTTAAAAAAAAAAAAACTAAATATATATTTTTTTTAAATAAATTAATAAAAAAAATCAAGCTAATCAGTGTTTAACTAATCAGCCCGTGCACCGCTGTTGGTTGGGGAAGGCCGCGGCCTTGGGGATGCAATCCCCTCCCCGGCAAGGACGCCAATATTGTGAGGAAACCCGGGGAGGGGCTTCTACCGTTCGCTGAAGCCAAGGGCAACGGCGCCTGTCACTCGCTACGCCCGCTTCCGAGGTCCTCAGCGACCAGCAGGGAGCCTTTTGGAATCCGCCTGTTATGCCGCCTTCCGCTTACAGGGGATTTCTCCCCATCATTGGAATATGAGAACACAACGTTTTCTTTTTACTCAATTAAATATCATATTTTCCTCAAGAAGGCTCAGAGTACTGGTTCAGACTGATCAGGTACGTTTGCCGTTTCAGTTTATCATTCAACGCAAAATAATGGCTAATTCACTATTGGAACAATTCAGAAATAGGCAATAGTATGGTAATCAAGAAGTCTGACTTTTTAAACAGTTTGTGAGCCGGGTTCTAAGCTTTGCTCCTCTTTGCCCACACTCAGGTCACTCTCTCTCTGTCTCTCTCTCCCTCCCACGCTCACACATTGCTCGCCGCACTGTCACTTCTACCTCGGGAGCCAGCTGATTGTGACCGATCAGCTGATGGAATCACCATTCGTGTGGACTCGACTCAATTCCCTGACTCAACTTGATTATCCCCTGGGAGGCAAAACAGTCAATTTCATCCCGGGTGTGCTTCCCGTTTTCGAGCTTGGTACCTAGAGCTGCACTTTATACATCACGCATGCCTCCTGTTGAGACGCGGCCGGAGTGTGATCCGGAAGTGACTGTTGAACTGTATATTAAATAAAGCAGCGGTTCTGCCACCGAGCAAGGTTAGTGTGATGACAAAGATTCCGTCCCCAAACCGGGATAGGGGTGGGGCGTACGCTCATTTAGCGATCTGCACTTTGTTTGTTGCTGCGACTTTGTCGCTTACCTGATTTTGAACAAAATCTGAAGTAACAAGGATAACACTGTCGATTGTCTCATGGCATGTGTATCTCACGTTTTCAGGACGACTTGCAGACAAAGCATTTGAATTTAGGTCTTTGAATAAAGTTGAGCGTCAAATTTTTGTTTTGAGAAACAGTTCTTAATCTACCAGACTTCAGGCTTTTTCAGGATCGCACTCAGAAGTAGTCATCCGGCAATGATCTGACAATTTAAAGCATTACGGTAATTATGTATTGACGGTCCTTCTGATCGATAAATAATTAAAAATAAAATAAATAACAAAGTAATGAAGGAACACCGCTCGGGAAATGTCCGTGACTTTATACATGTTTCCCCCTCTTTCTCTCTTTTGCGAGTCCTTTCTGCCCTCCTGGTTCAAGTGGCAGAGGAAAGTTCCAACGAACCCTGCGGGTGTCTCAGCGCAGCTTAATCCTCCCCCACGCCTCTGCCTTTCAGAAATCGGACAGAGCATCACTTACCTCCCCAGCAGTGATTTGGGAACTCTTACTTAGAAGTGGAGATTCACATTATCACGCCGTCATCCTCTCAAAAACCCAAAATGGTTTAACAGTCGCTCCCATCCCTTAACAAGCCGCTGTTTCAGCAGCGAAAGTCGCTAATATCATCAATCCGTGAAAAAAGTTGATATGTCCTATCTGTCCGAAGGTTTTTAACAGTTCAAGCGTGACTGAACACTCAAGCAGCGAGTGAGACAACCTTGTATGTCTTCGAGAGGTCAAAACAGTCGGATGCCTTCCCCGCGAGGGCGATTGATCTCCCCTACCGCAAGCGTGGTTGATCCTGTCACTAGCGAATGACCACACACACGATCATTGGGCGCGACAGGTACTAGGCCGAAACCCCCCCCCCTTCGGGCTAGCTGATCACAACGCAGATCACCACAAGCGGGGCTTTCTCTTTCTGATCACGCCTCCCTAGCAGCGCGATCCTTCCACGCGGCGTCGCCGAGCATACTGATTTTCCCCTCTTCTTCCCCTCTCCCCGTTACGAACCGAGCTGTTTTGAAACTATCTCAAGAGTGGGCAGCGCACACCTGGCGCGTCCCTTCACAGCGTGTACTGTGCAAGCCTTCACATTCTCCCTCTAGCAGAGTTCACCTGGTACGCTCCCTGTCTGGTTCAACCCATTCACATTCGATTCTCCGTCGCCAGCCTGTGTTACCCGACGACAAACTCCCCCCTTGCTCTCCCGTATTCGTACCCCTCCGTTCCGCAGCGTTGCGTGGACGGGGCACACCTAGCACGCCGCCCCTACCTACCCAGTGCCTGACGCTCTGCTCCCTCTTGGCGAGTCGAGTTGTGCTGCGGGAGGGGAACGACAGACACTCACATCATGTTTGCTCCCTTCCTGGTGCACAGCTAACTGCTCCTGTTCCCTGTGCAAACCAGCCAGGACGCTGCCTAGAGAAAGTTGGGTACACCTCACTCTCCTCTTCTCCCTCACCGTAGTACACGGGGCTGGTCAAATCCCAGTCTCTCCAGTCAACTGCAAGGCAGTGACTGCGAACACCAGGCACTCCGACCTTTCCCTTCTTTGCAAGTACCCATCGAAGCCCCCATGGCCTGTGCCCCAACCGGGCTGTCGAGCACTAGTTCAGATCTCTGGAGCTCAAGTCAATTGAGTTCATGTGGGCGGCGGACGCCTGGTACACTTCAATCCACCACCCCAGTCTGAATCCTCCACGTCCATGCTTTCGCGGTCTGAGCTCTCATCTGGGTTATTCAATCCCTGCCCGAAGCAGAGGGACTGTGCACGCCGGGCACACTGTGTGTCCCCCCCCCGGAACAGGGCGATGCTCATGCGGGCTGGGTACACCGGGCACACGTCCAGTCCCCCGCTCGAATTCCCCGTCCCACATGTCAGCCCCGACCTTTATTCCCTCGAGACTATGAACACAACTTCCACAAGGTCCCTTTTCCGTGTCGCCTGTTCAGTCTGTACCCTACAACACCCGAGGCCGTGGAGCCCCAAGGGCGCGCAGGCGCAACCAATATCAGCAATATCAGCTCTGGTACCAGGGCTGTAGAGCCAGCGTGGATACAGCGGTGCCCGCTGCAGGACCAACAAAATCACTAGTTGCCAGACCAGCGTTTATGCCAAAGGTAATTGCGTCAGACTGTAGTGGCCAGTGCCATCTTTGCCCAAATACCTGTACCGTACTCGTTACCAAATCCAGTGCCACGTCCGGCCAAGACCAGCAACCGTACCAGTCCGGTGCTGAAAACCATATCGTGCAGCAAGTGGCCCGTTCCATTTCCAGACGAACCACCGAACCTTAGCAGCAAGATTAAACCAACCAGTATTTATACCAAGGTCTAGAACGTCGAGTCTGACATAGCTATTTCGAACTGCAGCCGCCTGTGTGTTTTTTACCAGTATTTGTACCAAGGTCTAGAACGTCGAGTCTGACATAGCTGTTTCGAACTGCAGCTGCCTGTGCCGTTACCTGCCAGTACCAAACCTGACACAGTTGTTCCCAATTAGCCGCGGCCTTCGCCACTACCGTAATAATTCAATGTTAAACACCGTACCGAGCAGCAAGCGTCCCGGCTCCTGTACCGCATGAGTGTCCAACCAGTGAACGTACCAAAGCCAAAGCATCGAACCGGAACTAGGCGGCGTGTCAAATAGCTCAAGTATCGTACCGCAGATGGAGCCCGCCCCTGCCAGACCTATACTGGACCAACGTCGTACCAACACTGAACATGTTTTGAACCAAAGGATAATGCACCAGCGTGTACCACATTGATGCCGGCCCAAAACCGTGCCTGAAATGTGTCGAATACCGTAGAATGTCGCAATCCCGTAATAGCACCGGGGTTCCCGAACCATGTGTCCGAACCGAAGCAGCAACAACACCGACGCAAAGAAGCCGTGCGGCATAATCGAGTAGCATGGCGATAACCCACGCCGTCCATCCACCCCGCACTCATAACACACAGGTTGCGAGAAGGCTAGGAATAAGGGAAATCAGGTAGAGCAAGCGAGCAATCTCAATCGTCGGAAAATAGAGAGAATCGTCAGAAATAGAATAAATGAATATTCCAGGGTTGGATCCGATCTCGAATAATTTGGGCAAATATTAGTTAATCATCTAATATTCGTGGGTTTCTCCCTTTTCATCATATTTAATTATTTCCCTTATTTCTTAATTCGATTATCGAAAATAACAAAAATAAAAGCAATTCCATCAAAAATAAATTCCGATGGAATTCAATTAAATATCAAATTTTCTTGTTTTCCTTTTCTTTTATTATCTTTGATTCTTTTTCTTAATTTTAATTGTATCGTCGGAAATATTAATAAATAAGGGGGATCTCATTAAAAATTAAATGCCGAATAAAATAAATAAATTAAAGAATATCTCATTTCTCTCTTCTCCTCCTATTGTTTTTATCCATTTTTAAAAAAAAAAATTAATATTAAAATAAAAAAATTTTGAGGCTCCATTCTCGCGCCAGTTGGGCAGCGTAAAAGGGTATCGCTAAGGCCTATTCTTCAAATTACCGTTCCGCGGCCAGTTGTTTCGAAAATAGGCTAGGAGTGGCGGAAATAAGATAGATGCCGGCGCGGTAGAAGAGGTAGTCCCTCTTGCCAATTTGGAGGGTTAGTCTCAGCGGCCGACGCATCCAATTATTTTGGTGGTTTGGGTACCCCTTATTTTCCCGAACCGGTCGGACAAAAGTCCCTACCAATTCTCTCTCAGACAATTTTTCTAAGGGTCAATCTGTCCGTATTAGGGCGACCGACAGGCCTTCGGTCGCCCGACAACGCTGCTAACCTATTGGGTTAGCCTCGCCACTTGCCCACTTGCCTCTACACCTCTTGCCCACTTGCCTCTACACCTCTTGCCCACTTGCCCACTTGCCTCTACTAAACGTGAGGCTGCTCCGAAAGGCCACTTCTGGAAAGTTGTAGACCTTGGCCTTTCGGGGACTGTAGCAACTACGACCTTGACCTTTCAGGACTGTAGCAGTTATGATCTGGACTCTTCCAGAAACCTACAACTACAACCTACGACAGGCATCTGTAGACTCCCACGACGCAGGTCACAGGTTTAAACACTCGGGAATACTGTACACAGGTAAGGTGGGGTCTAGGGATCGAGCCCTGGGTTTGCATCAGCTACTGGAAATGGTGGAATCCGTTTCACCCACGTCCTCAGAGGGGTAGCTGTTGTCGGGCAGTCGTCGATGCTTAACCGCGAATGGGGTTACCACTTACAGTATCATCAGTTACACATGTCTGCAGACTGTAGAGGGTAGACTCGGTAGGGTGTTCACCCCTCCTAACTAATCGATGAAACTTCGACAAAACAGTCTGTCACAGCCCATTTGTTTGTTGTCCCCTTCTCCCTCTCTGGCTATGGTTTACCGGGCAGTTCTCTATGACGATTTACGTCGTATGATATACGTATGCATGTCACATACTTATTCAGTATATAGAGAGGAAGAAGGACAAGTTTCTTCCCAGCAAGCTGGGTGAGATGCAAAGGATTGCAATCATTGAGGGAGGTGGGTGAGGATGGGGGAGTTGAGGGAGGTTGGGGAGGGGGGG
>BFEA01000729.1:153564-197005 GCA_003427395.1 Chara braunii | reverse complement strand
GTGAGATGCAAAGGATTGCAATCATTGAGGGAGGGGGGTGAGGAGGGGGGGGGGGGGGGAGGGGGGGGGGGGGGGGGGGGAGGGGGGAGTTGAGGGAGGTGGGGGATGGTTGTGTGAGGAAGGCAGTTGCAACTTGCAATGAATAACCCGAACAGTTTTTAGTCTGAGCAATCTGAGTTTTTTTTTTTTTTTTTTTAATAAAAAATCAGAGATTTTTTGCTGAGCAGATTCCGGGTTTTGCCTCGGTTCAAGTTGGGGCTCAGATTTCTTTGAGATTTTGCTTCAATTTTAGATTTCTTTGAGAGGAATAGAGAAGTATAGCTCATCTATTATGAATCTATCATATGTCTATTGAACTCTATTGAGTCTATTCGGATTAGTTTTGACTCTTGAGTGCCACTGGGCTGTCGGAGTGTCACAGACTGTACTCTGAGTCAGCTGTCTGTTTGTGTGTTCATCTGAGTCTCGCAGAAGGACGTAAAATTGTAAACTGGAAATGCTGAGCTTGGAGGGTTGGTTTGATTGGTCGGCTACAGCAGACATTGACGTAGATTTTTTTTGTTTAGTCGGCTACAGCAGACACTGATGTAGATTTTTGTTTAGTCGGCTACAGCGGGGCTGACGTATATTTTTGTGGGGGCAATTTTAAAAATATTGAAATGTCAAATTTTAAAATTTCATGTGGCCCGGGTTTCTGAACTGGGACTTTGATAATTTGATCGGTTTGGGAACAAATTCGTAGGTGGCTATGATTGGATTTGAGCTCCACAGGGGAGATTTCTGTGCAATTTTAGAAAAACTTAAAGGGGTAGGACGAAGGGTTACCCAAGTTGGCCGAGAGTCCAGATGTACGGACAAATGTACGACCGACAGTCTGCGACAGAGACATGATGTCCATACAACGGACAGAGACATGTCTCCAGGTGTATGCATTGGACAAATGTACGACCGACAGAGACATGCTGACCAGTACGGAATTTCTAGCAATGAACTTCGATAGGCCCCTGTGTTATGTTCACCGTGCCTGAGCAGTAGCTGTTATGAGGTCATGATGATGATGATGATGATGATACTTGACCGAATGTAGATGGGTTTGATTCCTGCATTGATCAACATTCGGTAGTGTTGTATGACATCTGACTTTTGATGTATGAACAGTTTCTTCTTTTGTGGTTTGCAAGATTGTGCTATAAAAAAAAACTAAAAAAAAAGGTACTCTCTGATTCTGTCCGCCCTTTTTTTTTTTTTTTTTTTTTCCCTTTTAACACACTGTCTGGGGTGGGATTGGTGGTGATAGGAGCAGCCCCCCAAAGAGAGAGTCATCTATGTGTCTCTCTGTTTCCCGAGAAGTAGAACAGGGCTCTTACCGGTCAGGTGTTGTGTTTGCTGGCATGTGTGATAGGTGAGATCTTTGGGGGAGGTGCTGACTCTCTCTCTCTCTCTCTCTCTCTCTCTCTCTCTCTCTCTCTCTCTGAGCGGGCGTACAGAGTTGGTTTTATGGCTAAGAGTCTATGACAGACTAGTTTCTTCGCCCGAACATAAAACATACGCATTGTAAACGAATGCAAAGCAAATGGTGCATTTTGTTTGAATAGACTCATAACATATGGTGTGTTCTGTTCGAATTGACCCTATCCTGAGTCCATGACAATGGTTGTGAGATGAGATCTGCTTCTTGGCATCTCTATGTTGCGTGGTTGAGTTTGGTTGTTCATTGTTGTGTGGTTGAGTTTGACTGCCACCTCTCCATTGACCAAACATGATTCTGTCATCCAGAGAAGTAAAAAAAGAACTCAGAAAGATGTGACCTAATGATGCGTTCTGTTTGAATCGACTCCTAGCATAGGGTGTGTTCTGTTCGAATAGATCCTATCCTGAGTCCATGGCAATGTTTGTGAGATGAGATCTTCTTCTTGGCATCTCTACGTTGTGTGTGGTTGAGTTTGGTTGTTCACCGTTGTGTGGTTGAGTTTGGCTGTCACCTCTCCACTGACCAAACATGATTCTGTCCTCTAGAAAAGTTAAAAAGGAACTCAAAAAGATGTGACCTCTAGAGATTGGCCAAGACAGAACACTGGGAATTAAGCTCGAACAAAATAATTTTAATAATAATTTCATTAAAAAAGAGAGGGCACTGGAAAAGTCGTTTGGCGTGTCGTTGCCGTGTCAAAGATATTTTATGATAATTTATTAAGCTCCAATAAATTTCATTCAAAAAGGATAACCGTTGGGCATGTTGTATCCAGTCAGCGCCTTGAGGAGATTCTTTTTTTCCCTTCTTTTTAAAATACAGTCTGTTTTGTGAGGAACACACCCTCAAGGGGCCCTAGCCAACATTCACATGTTCTGGGCTGTGGCCCCCAGCAAGCCCCGTGCCCGCCCTACACTGAGGCCCAGCGAGCTAATGAGAATACAGCGAACCATTCGTCTTTACCATGTTGAGGCTGATTTATACGTCTTTAACACACATGCACACACGCACCCACGCACCCACGCACGCATACACACACACACACACACACACACACACACACACACACACACACACACACACGCACAATGACTTGCCCTCTGCAGAGGATCTCTCTCTGGGGCATATGCTAGTCGAACCTGTTGCCTAGTCACGAAAGTGTGATATTGCTTTGGTTTGCTCGTTTGGGCGTTACGACCCTTTCTCTTGCTCTCGCTCCTTCACCTTCTTCCAGTTCCTTCTCTTTTGCTCCCTCGCTTGCGCTCAGAGAGTATGCTCCTCTCTCACAAGCATGCATTTCTCTTTCACCCTCCTTTCTCAACTGTCCTAACGTGCACACACGCTCTCTCGCTTTCGACTGCGTGTGCACAAGTGTCCGTGTGTGTATGTGTGTGTGTGTGTGTGTGGTGGTGGGGGGGGGGGGGATCGCCTTGCTTGGTTTTGATGTAAGATAGCGATTAGATATAGGTTGGTAGTAAGATCTGTGCCCAAAATTGTCCAAGTAAGCAGGTAGTGATCAGATATAAGTCGGTGGGTAGATGTGTGCTCAGACTAATTCTAGGTGAGTGCGGGGGAGTGTGGGTTTAGGTAGGACGATGTCTCAGTGTGGGTTTAGGTAGGACGATGTCTCGAGGTAGGTTATTGTCTATGTAGGGGCGGGAGTGCCAGCTTAGATAGTACTGTGTTTTGAGGCATAGTCGAGTATTAAGTAATTGCTTAGTGGGTAGGTACATGCATGGGTGTTCTTCGGAACTCAGTCATCTACTAGGTAGTAGGTATGGACTTTGTGACCTGTTAGAGGTAGGACTGTGCTTCGGTACTCAGGCAGCAGATAGGCTTAGCAAGGACTGTGTTTCGAGACTTAGCTAAGGACTGGGTAGGGACCTTGAGGTTAGGTACAGGCAAGGGTGTACTTTTGAGCTTAGTCATGTACTAGATAGGGACCTAGGGAACGGTTAGAGGTAGGATGCTAAGCAGGTAGTGATCAGCTATATACTAATTTGTACCGAGACTTAGCTAATTACTTGGTAGCGACCTTGAGGTTAGGTACAGGCAAGGGTGTACTTTTGATCTTAGTCATGTACTAGGTAGGGACCTAGGGAACGGTTAGAGGTAAGATGCTAAGCAGGCAGTGATCAGCTATATACTAATTTATACAGCAACCTTGGTACAACTATATACTACAACTATGTACTAATTTGTACAGCAATCAACGTAAAAGTACAACTATAAACAACCATAAACAACTCCTAAGGGGGGAGGAATGAAATTAGGAAATTATTATTAACTTACTAATTATTCTGTCTTAATTTAGTTCTTACTGGAGCAGAATGCGTTGCAGGATTAGAGCTCTCGACTTCCTGTTTCATGAGTTCGTTAACATGCGTATGTCGGTATCTGTCATTTAATCCCTCCCTCTCCCATCTCTCTCCCCACCTAACACACATACACGCGAAAAAAAAGGAAAAAAAAAGGAAAAAAAAAAAAAAAAAAAAAAAAAGGAAAAAAAAAAGGTCGTCGCTCATATCTATGATGGTGTCACCGTTAGCAGCGAAGACGTGTTATTGATGTGAATTGATTTTATGTATCGTTTCAGTCGTTTGTAGAAACGTTACATTGACTACGATTAAAGTCATATTCATATTAAATATTATTAAGTAATGTAAAGTTGTAAATAATATAAAAAAACCTGTTTTCACTTGTCCAAAACCGCATGGTGGATTCCATTTTCGTTCTTTCTTTTATTAATATTAATTATTATTTTGAATTTCATTTTTGCTCTTGATTGCTTTTGCATGGCTATCCTTTGGTTATTTAATATATATTCCTGCTTGTTTTCTTATGTCTTATTATTCTTGTATTCTTACGGTACCGTATGTCCTCACCTCGAATAGAACGCACGATCATTATTGCTGTATCTGGGCTGACTGTTGCCCTAAATACGGTACATTACCGTGAGTTCTATTCGGGGGAAGATTACAACTGCCTTCCTTTTTGTTATTTTAATTTTCTGCCTTTCTCTCTCCTTCCCCTTTTTTTTTATCTCTCTCTTTCTCTCTCTGTCTCTCTCTCTCTCTCTCTCTCTCTCTCTCTCTCTCTCTCTCTCTCTCTCTCTCTTCGCGTCTGGTCTCGAATAGCTAGCTCATGTAATCCTCTCCGCCTCTCTTCTCTCTCTCTCTCTCTCTCTCTCTCTCTCTCTCTCTCTCTCTCTCTCTTCGTGTCTGGTCTCGAATAGCTAGCTGGTCTAATCCTCTTTAACTTGTCTGCTCGCGATTACTGCGGTCTCTCTCTCTCTCTCTCTCTCTCTCTCTCTCTGTGTACAGTACCTGTGGGATATGACCTTCCAATATGAGACGTGACTTTTGCCTGTTCGATGAGCCTTGTGCTTGTTGACCTGGTGCCTGTTGGACTTGATCCCCAAGGGACCCGACTTACCTTTTCTGAAACTCGCTGACTTGGTCCCTCTCGGCGTGAGACTTTGACCTCTGTGCTTGATCTCGTTGCCGTACACTTTGACCTCTACTAACCTGCATGGGGTTTCTTTTGTCTAGGGTTGGGACTTTTGATTTTCTGTGCTCCATGTATGAGAGCATAAAAAATTACGAAGTCGAAGGGAAACTCGTTGAGGATCAAGGACATATCAGGGACCTCAACAAGTATTGGAAGGCGCAGCCAGGGCGCCCCTGTTGATTTTGAGGGTGTGTTTGAAATCCCCACTTTGCAGTATAGCGCTGATGTCGAGAAAAAACCTGCTTTCCAGGCTCACTTTGAAGTGACTGAATCCAAAGAAGACACTCTTGGTCGGGAGGAGGAAGAGGAAGTAGAGGAGGATGAGGAGGGTGAGGAGGGTGACGAGGGTGAGGAAGAAATAGATGAGGGTGAGGAGGGTGACGAGGATGAAGAAGATGGAGACGAGGAAGAAGACGAAGATGTCTTCGAGCGGACTGCTGAAGAAGAAAAGGTGAAAAGAATTGTGAACATCGACAAGTTTTTGAAGAGCGCAAAGCAGTCCGAGGAATTATCTCTTGCCTGTGGGACATTGTGCTGTTCCAATCGGCTGTGGAACTGTGGACCAAACATGCAGACAAAGAGAAATTCAAACTTTGCAGGGATCTGATATACTTCGCCTCTTCACGTGACAGCATCGAGGATCTGGCACTTGCTTGGGTGAATGTGGGGACGCAATTGACTAAGTTCGGTTCTGCGTCATGCAAGCATGGTTGTTTGGGAGCAGAAGCAAAATTCTCATATCAAAAAGGTGAATCAAAAGGGCTTTAAGATACGACTGTTTGTTTGAGGAAGGTCTCTTTATTTCAGTGAATAACGGTGAAGTGTTGTAATGTTTTTTTCATATTGAAGTGCTTTAATGCTCTTTTCACATTAGAGTGTTATAATTCTATTTTCACAAACTGGTGCTCTACTTTCACATGTAGTTCCTTGCTTTTTTCGTAATATAGTGCTACAATTATATTTTCGCCGCAAAGTGTTGTACTGCCCTTTTCACATTTTCATGCTACTTTCACATTATAGTGTTATAATTCTGTTTTCACATTTTAATGTTTTATTACTCGTTTCACATTACAGTGTTATAATTCTCTTTGCACATTATAGTGTTTTAATTCTTTTTCACACTATAGTGCTATAATCCTGCTTTTGCAGTCTAGTGCTACAACTCTGTTCTTAAAGTGCGCTGCCACAGTTCTCTTGTTACTTTCTAGTACTATAATTTTACTTTCGCAGTCTGGTGCTCACTCTTTTCACATTGTAGTGCTAAAGACTACTTTCACAATTTAGTGCTCTTACTGTTTTCGCAGTACGGTGCTACAATTCCAATTGATTACTATACTGCTATAATCCTGCTTTTGCAGTCTGGTGCTCTTTTTACATTATAGTGTTAAAATTCTTTTTCACCTTATAGTCCTATAATCCTGCTTTTGCAGGCTGGTGCTACAAATCTGTTCTTGGAGTGCGCTGCTACAATTTCTCTTGTGAAATTATGGTGCTTTAATTTTATTTTTGCAGTCTGGTGCTCACTCTTTTCACATTATCGTGCTTTAAGACTGTTTTCGTAGTTTGGTGCTTTTATTGTTTTCGCAGTACGGTGCTACAATTGCAACTGACATTGTAGTGCTATAATCCTGCTTTTGCAGTCTGGTGCTCTTTTTACGTTATAATGTTATAATTCTCTTTCACATTATAGTGCTATAATCCTGCTTGTGCAGGCTGGTGCTACAAATCTGTTCTTGGAGTGCGCTGCTACAATTCTTTTTTGACATACTATCTGGTGCTATAATTTTACTTTCGCACTCTAGTGCTCACTCTTTTCACATTATAGTGCTATAAGACTACTTTCGCAGTCAGGTGCTCTTACTGTTTTGGCAGTATGGTGCTACAATTGTCATTGACTACTATAGTGTTATAATCCTGTTTTGCAGTCTGGTGCTCTTTTTACATTTTACTGTTATAATTCTCTTTCAGATTACAGTGTTATAATCCTGCTTTTGCAGTCTGGTGCTCTTTTTACATTTTACTGTTATAATTCTCTTTCAGATTACAGTGTTATAATCCTGGTTTTGCAGGTTGGTGCTACAAATCTATTCTTGGAATGCGCTGCAAAAATTCTCTTGTGGCATACTATATGGTGCTATAATTTTACTTTCGCAGTCTGGTGCTCACTCTTTTCAGATTATAGTGTTATAAAATTACTTTCGAAGTGCTACAATTGCAATTGATTACTATAGTGCTATAATCCTGCTTTTGCAGTCTGGTGCTACAAATCTTTTTTTGAAGTGCGCTATTACAATTTTCTTGTCACATTATGGTGCTATAATCTTACTTTTGCAGTCTCGTGCTCACTCCTTGTTTCGCTCATGCTGTTCCTTTGCAGAAATTTTGTAAAACTTTCGCAGCTTATACCTTTCCGACACTTCGTAAGGAGGTCCGTATTTCGAGGAGAGCAGAGTCACTCACCGCAGGGCCGTCTTCGTCCCAACCTGTGAAAGGTCGAGTTAGTGTCTCCAACGGGACTTCTCCTTCAGGGTTAAGGCAGAGGAAAGGGTCACATTTTCATTCGCCCCAAGCGTGTGTTGGATCCACTTGCGCAGCAGATGCAGACTCATGTGCGAAATCGAAGAAGAAAGCGTTCGCGATGCCCCCAAAGCCTGCAAAAGGCAGGAAGAAAGTGGACGGTGCCACAATTGCAATTGACTACTATAGTGCTAGAATCATGCTTTTGCAGTCTGGTGCTACAATTTTTTTCTTGAAGTGCGCTACTACAATTCTTTTGGCAGATTATGGTGTTATAATTTTACTTTCGCAGTCTCGAGCTCACTCCTTGTTTCGCTCATGCTGTTCGTTTGCAGAAATTTTGTAAAACTGTCGCAGAGTATATCTTTCCGACACTTTGTAAGGAGGTCCGCATTTCGAGGAGAGCAGACTCACTCACCTCAGGGTCGTCTTCGTCCCAACCTGCGAAAGGTCGAGTGGGTGTCTCCAAGGGGACTGCTCCCTCAGGGTTAAGGCAGAGGAAAGGGTCACATTTTCATTCGCCCCAAGCGTATGTTGAATCCACTGGCGTAGCAGATGCGGGCTTATGTGCGAAATCGAAGAAGAAAACGTTCGCGATGCCCCCAAAGCCCGCGAAAGGTAAGAAGAAAGCGGACGATGCTACAATTGCAATTGACCACTGTAGTGTTATAATCCTGCTTTTGCAGTCTGGTGCTACAAATCTTTTCTTGAAGTGTGCTACTACAATTCTCTTGGCAGATTCTGGTGCTATAATTTTACTTTCGAAGTCTCGTGCTCACTCCTTGTTTCGATCATGCTGTTTCTTTGTAGAAATTTTGTAAAACTGTCGCAGAATATACCTTTCCGACACTTCGTAAGGAGGTCCATATTTCGAGGAGAGCAGAGTCACTCACCTCAGGGCCATCTTCGTCCCAACGTGCGAAAGGTCGAGTGAGTGTCTCCAAAGGGACTGCCCCCTCAGGGTTACGGCAGAGGAAAGGGTCACATTTTCATTCGCCCCAAGCGTGTGTTGGATCGACTTGCGTAGCAGATGCGGGCTCATGTGCGAAATCGAAGAAGAAAGCGTTCGCGATGCCCCCAAAGCCTGCGAAAGGCAAGAAGAAAGCGGAGGAGCCAAAGTCTGCAAAGGGAAAGAAGAAAATGGCAGAGAAGAATTCCGCGAAAGGGAAGGACCACACGAAAGAAAAATTGTCAGTGACGAAGGAGCTTACTCCTAACGACGAGGTTGAGAAGTTCTCTCAAATGTGGGAGGAATTAAAAGAGTCGAATGACAAGAAGCTTGACGCCAACTCGTTCACCCTTCCAACGTCCTGCCTCCTTCGACCTCTTGTGGTAAGAAAGCGCTAAAGGTTCGCGAGCCCGAGGAGAGGCAGGTCCGACGGATCGTGGAATCCATGAAGAGGAACCTTTTTGCAGACACTCTGGCTCACGTTGGCTTGATTGATCCTTGCAGACTCGTACGAAGGAAAATGTGGATGTCGACAAACTGCTCGCTGGAAACTACAGTGTTTTAGTGCTACGTAGGGGACACACAAGGGAGGCCAAAGAACGTCTTAGGAACCTTCACCCGACTGTCTCTCCTTTCCAAAAGGCGAATTGTTTCATGTACTTCGGCCTCACCGCCCTGGAAGCTCGTAAGATCGCGCACGAGCACAATCACATTGCAGGTTTCCACAAGGACTTCAGTTTCATCCAGAAACTGAAATGTTGGCGTGCGGTGTTTGAATCGATGAGATACCAAAAGAATGACGCTACGAAGACTGTATGCTTGCAGGAATTTGGATTTTCAAACCCAGACAAAGATCTTTTGCAGAGGTTGGATCCACATTTCCAGGTCTGCATGCGGTCCAAGGAAGTGTGGGTCCTTCAGCTGCAGATATTCGAGATGTGGTTGAAAGGGGATTGCCCGGACCAGAAAATGAAGGTCCCTACTGCGAAGAAGGGGAAAATGTCCAGTGATGATAGCGAGGTGGGTGGCTCAGAAGGAACTCGACCGACAGCGAAGAAAAGTCGGAGGAAATTCAATTCTGCTGAAGCTCAACATCAGGTGATGCGTTTCTTTAATCCCAGAGCGCAGGTGGAACACGGAAAAATTGTCACTGAGCCAACTGACATGCCACAGGCGCACTGGGTGGAGATGGGTTCTCTTCCTGACGAGTCTGTTATTCCCATCCTTGAACAAGTGGCAGCAAAACAATTGTAGATTGATGGTATGCGGAAGAAGTTTGAGGTGGCAAAAAGGTACGGTCGCGTGGTTAAGTACTTCTTAACAGAAACAAAGTCAGCAGATTGGGCTAGTTGCAAAGAACTTTACCCACTCCACACAACCAAGGATGTTTTAGAGTCTTTCGCTAGTAATTGGAAGCAGAAGGCGGATGTGCCTCGAGCTTTGCAATAGCACGTTGCTTGAGCGAAGGCGTGGAAGGAGTTGAACGACAAGAGGGAGGCTGAAAGTCGCAGATCAAGGTCTAAACTCGTCGTAATAGAAAAACTACTACTCACTTCTTGGACTGGACGAAGGTGAAATACGAGGAATATTGCGGCAACGTGAAAGTTCTGGAAGGCGATATGATGGACTTGAAAAACTTGACAGAGCAGTTGCCTTTCTCTTTGATTACCTGCAACTTCTCGTACGGCTTTAATCTGCCAATGTCCTCTGGTGATTCTGTTCCTTTTTCTGAGGAGCACATTGTTCAGGTCCTTGAGAACGTCAAGGACGTATGCAGTGGACCGCCTTTGTGGACAATCGCAGGATTCTGCTCTCTGTATATGCTGCCCTCAGTTCGGCGCGCGTTCAAGAGAGTTTGCAATGCAGGAGAAGAGGTGTTTACGTGGTGTAAGCCTAATGTGATGACACGGGAGGGCCTCGTCTTGTGAGCGCGACAGAGTTTTGTGTCCTCGGCTACTACAGCCAAAATGGTTCTTGAGAGGCGGCTCATTACAATGTTGCCAGCATGGACCCCAGACACAACTACAGGTTGTTCGATGTCGTTATGAAAAAGTATATTCATCCGACTGACCTCGAAGTGTTGTGTCCTTACTAGAAGCCCGTCGCCTTGTAAGCATGGTAGATCGAGAAATTCTCCCCTCCTAACGCTTATATCATTGACGACTTTTCTGGATCCGGGACATGTGCAATCGCCAACATTCTATTTAACAGAAATTGTCTAGTGGTTGACAAATGTCCCCGCTACATCAAGGGAATCAGCGCTCGCATTCTGAATGATATTGGCCCTACGATTGAAAGAGAAAGCAGTCGCAATGAGGCTGTGGAGGAGGATAAGACGTACAATTGTGCGATCGCTGCAGAGGACACAACTGCAGCAACAACGCCAGCAGGAGCAAGTGTCGCAGCAGCACCACCAGCAGCAGCTGAACGAGCAGCAGTACCAGCAGCAGCACCAACAACGACCTCTGTAGGAGCAAGTGCTACAGCAGCAGCACCAGCAGCTGCAGCACCAGCACCAGCAGCAGCTGAACCAACAGAACTAGCAGCAGCAACACGCTCAACACTCGCAGCAGCAGTGCCACGACCACAAGCAGTTGAACCACCTGCAGCGGCAGCAGCAACAGAAATACCACCAGGAGCAGCAGCTGCAGCAACAGCGAGCGCACAAGGGACAGCGAGCGCGCCAACAACAGCGGGAGCAGGCACAGGGGGACCTGCACACAGCCAAGACTCCTCACTCAGGATGACAACGAGGGCAAGGAAACGGAAGCTCGCCGGTGACGAGGTTACAAACCCACGCGCCAAAAAGGGTGTTATTGCATCAGGGGCAAGCACAAGGGAGTCCGACGGAAGCAAAAGTTAGTCGAGACAACTTCTAGTCCTCTTCTACTCTGAATTGCAGTTTACAGTCCTTAAAAGTTCCTCTCTTTTATAGTGCTATAATCCTGAGGACTGTGCCAAGAGGATTCCTCGCTTCTGTGTTTTTGCTACCGTGACACTTTTGTGTTGGTGCAGACCAATTTGAGGCCTCTTCTCTTTTATAGTCCTATAATTCTCTTTTGCAGTTTGCAGTCCTAGGATGTTCGTCTCTGTTATAGTGCTATAATGATTTTCTGGGACGTTCGTCTCTGTTAAAGTGCTATAATGTTTCAGTGTTTTTGCTTTGTTTGTAGTGCTTTAATCCTAACGACTGTGTCAAGAGGATCCATCCCTCTGTGTTTTTGCTTCCGTCGTATTTTTGTGTTGGTGGGGGTCAGCTTGAGTGTTCTTATCGTTTATAGTGCTATAATGCGATTTGCAGTAATTAGACGTTCCTCTCTATTATAGTGCTATAATGGTTTTTTAGGACTGTTTCAATCGGCCGCTTCTCGGTTGTATTTTTGTGCTGGTGTGGGTAAGCTTGAGCCCTCAAAGGATTGTCCCTGTTCTCCGTGTTTGTGCTGAAGGGTTGTGTTTTTGCAGTGGTGGGGTCCATTTCAGTTTTTTCATTTTAGGGAAGTTGTTGCCCTGAGGCTCTTGTTGCAGTACAACTGCTGTGCTGAATTAAGGTTCACTATGCTGTTGCCTTGCTCCCCAGTCGCTTGTGTATTTTGGGAAGTTGTTGCCCTCCTGTGATGGGGCAGTCACTTTGTTGTTGCCCTTGTGTAATGGGGCAGACTTTGCAGTGGTGCAGGCTACTGTAGATGATATTGTAGGTTAGTGTAGGATTTTTCATCGTGGCAAGGATGTTGTAGAGCAATGTGGTGTAGTTTAGGGCACAACACGTGTTAGAGTAGTTGGTTACTCGGGCTGGCACAAAGACCAGCGACGAAGAGAAGTTTTCGTCTTGCTGTGGTTGTTTGTATACTCTCCTAAGCCTCTCTCTCTTACTCTCTCTCTCTCTCTCTCTCTCTCTCTCTCTCTCTCTCTCTCTCTCTGAATGTTGAGCACACTTCTTGTGTACAAATGTTTCGCTTACTAGGGCTAGCGCAAAGTTTACTCTTGCTGCAATTGTTTTTTTAGTGTGCTTCAAGATGCTCAACTTTTTTCGCTATGTCCTCTCTCTCTCTCTCTCTCTCTCTCTCTCTCAATGTTAAACCACCACTCCTCCTCTCTCTCTCTATCTCTGTGAATGTTAAACCACAAGTCCTCTTCACTCTCTCGCTCTCTTTGTGAATGTTAAACCACCACTCCCCCCCCCCGCCTAAATTCAAGAAAAATATAAGTAAAATAAAAAAATAGTTTAGAGCGCGGAAAAAATACCTCGTCGTTTCGTTGCATTTTTCAATTTTGCCACTCGACCACTTGTGGCCCAACGTTTAAACGACTACTGTTAAAAAAACAACGGAATCGGTCCATTCCCTCTTCATGATTCCCGAACGGCTTCGGAAATGCAAAGCGGGAATGAATCTTCTCGTTTTCACAAGGAGGGGGGAAGAGAGAGAGAGAGAGAGAGAGAGAGAGAGAGAGAGAGACAGAGACAGAGACAGACAGAGAGGCGGCGAACTCGTCGATCCTCTCTCTCTCTCTCTGTCTCTCTCTCTGTCTCTCACTCTCTCCCTGTCTCTCACTCTCTCTCTGTCTCTCACACTTGCACACACAAAATCAAGTGGGTCATTACTGGGAACCAACTGCAAACTATAGGAAGCATTACTTGTTTAGAGGATTTAGGAATAGCTAGACAACAGGCTGCCAATACCAGGCAGTCGCAGTCACCATTTGAGAGTTGAGGGAGGTGGGGGATGGCTGTGTGAGGAAGGCAGTTGCAACTTGCAATGAATAACCCGAACAGTTTTTAGTCTGAGAAATCTGAGTTTTTTTTTTTTTTTTTTAATAAAAAATCTGAGGTTTTTTGTTGAGCAGATTCCGGGTTTTGCCTCGGTTCAAGTAGGGGCTCAGATTTCTTTGAGATTTTGCTTCAATTTTAGATATTTTTGAGAGGAATAAAGAAGTATAGCTCATCTATTATGAATCTATAATATTTGTATTGAACTCCATTGAGTCTATTCGGATTAGTTTTGACTTTTGAGTGTCACGGGGTTGTCGGAGACTCGGAGTGTCACAGGCTGTACTCTGAATCAGCTGTCTGTTTGTGTGTTCATCTGAGTCTCGCAAAAGGACGTAAAGTTGTAAACTGGAAATGCTGAGCTTGGAGGGTTGGTTTGATTAGTCGGCTACAATAGACATTGACATAAATTTTTTTGTTTAGTCGGCTACAGCAGACACTGATGTAGATTTTTGTTCAGTCGGCTACAGCGGATACTGACGTATATTTTTGTGGGGGCAATTTCAAAAACATTGAAATGTCAAATTTTGAAATTACATGTGGCCCGGGTTTTTGAACTGGGACTTTGATAATTTGATCGGTTTGGGAACAAATTCGTACAGGGCTATGATTGGATTTGAGCTCCACAGGGGAGATTTCCGTGCAATTTTAGAAAAGCCTAGAGGGGTAGGACGAAGGGTTGCCCAAGTTGGGCGAGAGTCGAGATGTACGGACAAATGTAAGACGAACAGTCTGCAACAGAGACATGATGTCCGTACGACGGACAGGGACATGTCTCCAGACGTATGCATTGGACAAATGTACGACCGACAGAGACATGCTGACCAGTAAGGAATTTCCAGCAATGAACTTGGACAAACCCCTGTGTTATGTTCACCGTGCGTGAGCAGTAGCTGTCATGAGGTCATGATGATGATGATGATACTTGACCGAATGTAGATGGGTTTGAGTCCTGACATTTATCAGCATTCGATAGTGTTGTATGACAACTGACTTTCGATGTATGAACAGTTTCTTCTTCTGTGGTTTGCAAGATTGTGCTATAAAAAAAAGTAAAAAAAAGGGTACCCTCTAGTTCTGTCCGCCCCTATTTTTTTTCTTTTTTTTTTTTCCTTTTAACACACAGTCTGGGGTGGGATTGGTGGTGATAGGAGCAGCCCCCCAAAGAGAGAGTCATCTATGTGTCTCTCTGTTTTCCGACAAGTTGAACAGGGCTCTTACTGGTCAGGTGTTGTGTTTGCTGGCATGTGTGACGGGTGAAATCTTTGGGGGAGGTGCTGTTTTTTTTTTTTTTTTTTTCTCTCTCTATCTCTCTCTCTCTTTCTGAGCGGGCATACAGAGTTGGTTTTATGGCTAGGAGCCTATGACAGACTAGTTTCTTCGCCCGAACATAGAACATATGCATTGTAAACGAATGCAAAGCAAATGGTGCATTCTGTTTGAATAGACTCCTAGCATATGGTGTGTTATGCTCGAATAGACCCTTTCCTGAGTCCATGACAATGGTTGTGAGATGAGATCTGTTTCTTGGCATCTCTACGTCGTGTGGTTGAGTTTGGCTATTCACCGTTGTGTGGTTGAGTTTGATTGTCACCTCTCCACTGACCAAACTTGATTCTGTCATCCAGAGAAGTAAAAAAAGAACTCAGAAAGATGTGACCTTATGGTGCGTTCTGTTTGAATAGACTCCTAGCATAGGGTGTGTTCTGTTCGAATAGACCTGATCCTGAGTCCATGGCAATGTTTGTGAGATGAGACCTGCTTCTTGGCATCTCTACGTTGTGTGTGGTTGAGTTTGGTTGTTCACCGTTGTGTGGTTGAGTTTGGCTGTCACCTCTCCACTGACCAAACCTGATTCTGTCCTCCAGAGAAGTAAAAAAAAAACTAAAAAAGATGTGACCTCCGGAGATTGACCAAGACAGAACACTGTGAATAAAGCTTGAACAAAATAATTTTAATAATAATTTCATTAAAAAAAAAAAGGGCACTAGAAAAGTCGTTTGGCGTGTCGTTGTCGTGTCAAAGATATTTTGGGATAATTTATTAAGCTCCAACAAAATAATTTTAATAATAATCAGGGTCGTTTGAATAATGTATTGATGTTGGATTACCATTATGCACTTCAACCGGACCGAATGCACAAAGTAGATCATGGTATTTTCGAGTATATGGTAGAGGGTTCAAAAAATATATGTAAGTCTTTCCAAAACACGACCGCGATGCTTGGAGAGTTTGATGCTCGGTTAAAGAAAATAAGCAATAGAGCAAACCTCACATTTTAAGAGCTTATATTGTCGGTTACAACAAGAGTCGATTATTTCACTCGTGAGGATCGTTTTGAAGCGAAGCAAAATCGAGTTGTCATGACTGTCATCTTATTCATCTTGCACAACTTTCTAGATAATGTAGAAGAACGCGACATTGTGAAATGGTGCGAAATGTTTCTTGAATACTATGCCAGTATGTTTCGCGTCACAAAACACACAAAGCAGTCTCTCGATAGGTTCGATATTCTTTTGGCTGAATATATGAACTTCACGAACAGTCGTTTTAGCCACGTACAAAAGTCGAATTGGAATATAACTAAAATGCATGACATGAATAAATTCAGAGCAGCTGTCGAGCGATCTGGAATCATAAACAGTTTTGCGGTCAATATTTTGGAGCATAATCACACCCGCTTCTGCAAAGATCCGTATAGAGCATCGAATCGTAGAAACCTTTCAAAACAAATGGTGCGGCACATCCAGCAAGCAACTATTTTAGAAGAACACGTATGAGTTGTCAGAAGGAAGAGAACTAGAGGAGAACTGATCAGTAGTTTTGGAAGAAGAGAGAACAGGTCGTAATGTAATCACATCAACCGACCTTGCAACACTGACGTTAGGATGGTTTAGACTAAGCGATAGTGATATTTTGGGGCAAGTAGTACCAATGTTGGCCGAAGTTATTCACTTGCTGCTTCACCCGCCACAACGACATCAATTTGAGGAATCTTTGAGGTCATACGCAACAGAGCAAGGTATTGGCGATATCCATGACTCAACCATCATACGTCCCAGAGCGCACGTTGCACTTGCCTGCACACACGATGACTTTATTCAAGGAGCAGATGTGCAAGTCGCAAGAGAAACAGACTTCTTTCACGGCCGCGAGGTGAGGTAAGATATGAGTGTAAGTGGTGACAACAATATTATGTGGTACGTTTCTCTAGCATTGTTGTTTGTGCTACAGTGTCGGGGAGAGAAAAGAACCACGAAGATGGAATGTGCATTTATCCAATGGTACAAAAATTGCAGGATGAACTTTGTCAACCGAACGACATGTAAATTGGTCCAGTGGGAAAGACACAGAGATGCACAAATGAGTAACATCATCGACATATGCATGATTATTCAACCGGAGCATCTGGTGCCGTACTTCAAGCGTGCAAATTTTAATAATGAAATGGACCGAGCAGTCGAAGAAGAAGACTTATTTTTTGTGAACAGGTTCACAACCATTGTATAAGTTCCTCTTCAAAAATTGAATGCGGTATCTATATGTTGTTGGTGTGTTTGCGTTATAATCTGCAGGTCAGACGGTTGTACAACCTTGCCTTCTTCAAACAATAGAAGAATTAAATTCACACGCGGCAGAAACAATGATGTAAATAACAAACGTGTTGGTGGACTTCAATCAACACGAAGACAAGACGTCACCAACAGCAAAAATCAGGCACAATCACCATCATTGTGCGACAACCTGATGGGAACACATGACGATACTGCTTCTCCAACTCTCCATGCGACGGAAATACGTGACATGTCAGTCCCTCGAAAGCGCCCCTTGTCAGACAAAGTGGAAGAAGTCGGAGGCGGTGCACGAAGCGGACCACGGATACAAACAAAGTTAACGAGTGCACCAAAATTTCCAGATGTGACAGAGAATGCAACAAAAATGTGCTCACAACAAGATAAAGAAGTGAAGAAAGACAAAGAGGTCGGGGCGCAGTTGAAAAAGTGGAAAGGAAAAGGAGTCAGGAACGTTTGTACTCAGGGCGTAAAAAAAGTGAAACGATAGGGTAAACACACAATATCTGGAATGAAAGGTGTTCCGGGTGGTAGAACGTCTTCAACAACACAAAAGCGGTGGTTCAAACGTAGCAAAGAAGTCGAAGCAGGGATAAAGATTCCTACATTCTCAAAGACATTGACAGACGATGTGATGCAAAGGATGTATCATAAACCTATAATAACGTTGTCAATAGATGCGTGGGGACTTAGTTCGGTACGAAGCTTAGCGGATGGACATGTACATCGACCTTTGGAGGCAAGGGAGATAGGCGGGTTGCCAGAAAGTGACAGTGAGAAAGAGATATTGTGGGAGACGGTGCTTCAACGAAACAGATTGTCGAAAGAGAATCAGTCTGAAAGCAGGGAAAGAGTGGCAAGCGATGTGGAGATGGGAGTAAGAGATGTTGAAAATCAGGAGGTCGGAAAACAAGACAAAAAAAAAGTAAATATAGAAACAGACTTTAGCAAAACGTCTTTCACATGAAGAGTGCGGAAGAAGAGACAGACGAGTATGCAGACGACCATATTTCAAGTGCTTACCAGCAGGTGAGAACAGTTACAATTGAAACAATTACAAATGATGAGATTGTTGAAACAAACACGAACCGCCTATTCGCAATTGAAACGAAAGAAGAAAACTGTGATGGAATACAAAACACAGTACAACAATCTCAAACGCCACAGGATACAACGAAGGTCAAAGCCAACACTACTGGAGAACAAATAATTCTGGGACGTAATGCAATTAAAGAAGATATAACTCATCGCATAACCGAAGTCGACCGTGATGAGAGAGCAGCAGTACTGAACCGCCATTCCACAGAGGGTATTCCGGACATCGACTGTCATCATCCACAGGTGGTCAGGTCAAACGCACATGGTTGTGATGATAGTAAACAATCACAGAACGAGGGTGAAGAAGGCGGGATTGTGCAACATATGATGATACCGAATGTGGAAGCTCATCATAGTGTAAAAAACATGGTGGTGCTGGGAGAGAATTGCGATGTTCCAGCTGCAGGAGATGGTGTGCAGAGTTACTGTGAACAGGCGCTTATAGAAGATCGTGGTGTACAGAGTTGTATTGAATCGGACTCAGGTGAGAAATGTGCATCAATGAATGCGGATGCAAAATTGCCACAAGGGGTAGAGACAAACGCTATAAATAATATGGATGTTTGTCATGACGCAAGGGAAACAAAGGAGGAAGGCGGCACCGTACTACCATCAGAGTCTGGCGAAAAAGATACTCGTGCTAATGACGATTTGAACACATTCTTGGTGACAGTGGAAGGAGGGGACACAGTGGTGCATATAGAGGAAGAATGTGGAATAAATTCTGCTGAGCACAAATTGTCACCAGCGACTCTCAACATAGTTCATGAATATTTTCCATTTACGTGGCACCCTGGAAGCGGTGAATCATTCATATTAAGATTGAAGGATCTTAATTGCTTAGGGACGGGGAGGTGGTCATTGATTTTTAAAAAAAGACGACGTGGTGGTGACCTCTCACAAGTTGAAGTGTTGCCCTCGTTATGGTATAAACAAATACAAATGATTTATAAAGACGCTGACGACAATTGTCCGCCTGATTTTGAAGCAATAGCGCAAACTTCGGAGAAGAAGACGAAGGGTATTAGAAAGGTGTGGGGGAAAAAAGTGATTATAGTTCATATTCCTTACAAAAATCATTTCACAGTTCTTGTAATAAATAATATAGGACCTATGTTGAAGCACCTACTTCTTAGAACTCCTACAGACCGCGCTATTTTTTACATGAACTCGAAGGTACGGATGGGCAGACCACCCTTTGAACCGTTTTTGACGCATCTATTTTATAAGCACATGGTTGAAATGTATTCGCAAAACATACAAGTCACACCGGTACAGGCATACCAGGCTTTGAGAGAAATTGTTGGTGAACCTTCTTGTATTCAAGAGGTTCCATGTTAACAACAACGAAACTTTTCTGACTGCGGAGTCTTCACAACCCGAAATGTTGAGAGTATTCTCGAGACCATTGCAGCCGATCTGGAGTTGCTCCTGAACAAAGATGAAATGACGGAGACTTTGGAAGAATTATGCTCAAGGAAGCCTTGCGACCAACGTCGCGTCATGATAAAGGCTTTGGCTGAGTCATACCCTCTTTCACGCACCACACAAACAACTGAGGAACTGATTGTGGTTTTCAAAAGATTCGTGGCAAGCAGGAAAAATGGATAAACCTTTACGTAAGATTAACGAGGAAGGTGAGTTCTGATTATCAATAGTTTACAATTGTTGTATTTTTAAAAAATATATTCATAATAAAATAAAATATTTTTTAACAAAAACAGAAACAAACGAAACACTTGGTTACATCAATCGTGTGTTTCTTCGTCGTGCAGTTATCAAAAAAATGAATGCACAGAAAATCCTTCCCAATTATGTAAATGTATATTATATACGACTTCGAGTACGTTAGATAACACACAACTAATGATGAGAGTAATACAAAGTTAGGGATGTATATTAAGTTGGTTTGTCCTATTGTGAATTATGACAGGAATAACGACTTGTGTCTGTGAGAACTGACGCGGGTGAGCAACAAAGTCTTCTGAAATGGATAATCAGAAATTTCGATGTGGTTGTGGTCGGGAGGCAATTCGAACATCCAACAAAGGAAAACCATATGTGGACGAACGAGTGTCAACGCATAAAGGTGGCGCACGGAGAGCTCAGCAAGAAGAACATAAGAAGGTAGAAGATAGAGCACAAACTGGGAAGCGCAAAGGAAATGAGACCTCGCGCACGAGAAACGCAGGACGATCATTGGTGGAATCATTGAGGGTGAACATAGTGGAAATGCACCGTGATGCTAGTAAAAAAAAATTGAAAATGAAGGATAAACTTGAAGACGAGGGTGATGATGAACCTGTGTCACGCGGGAGGGAGGAATCTTCACAATACACCCCAAGGCCAAACAGTGTGAGAAGGAAATCGCTGATCGCCGCTGACCTCCGAGCTCCAACGAAACGTAAGCCGGAAAACAGACAGGGTCATGCGAACTTAGATGTTAATAACGTCGAATGCTCGCAAGAAATGGAAAGTGGGGAAGATATTGAAGGAACCATACATTGTGTCTATGTTCAGAGTAAGGAAGGTAAATCTCGACAGATGGAAACCAACAGTGGCCGTTGTGAACAACGGCATATGAGTGATGCAGTCCGAGAAGCGTCGTCATCATGACGGGGAGCTCAAAAGAAGTTGGGAGATGAGAAAAACATAGAATATGAAGAGTCTGAGGACGAATACGATGAAAATAGCAACGCCATTCACGCAAATGAATTTGATGGAGAGGCAAAAGATGACAATGAAGAGACTGTGAAAGATGACGAAGAAGAGACTCGTGATTTTGTAACTGACCGAGCAATAAGTAAAGGAGACAACTGAATAACCTTGTTTTCAGTAATGTAAGCATAACATGAAAATATATGAAGAGAGTTTTCATAAATGTTATTCGCTTACAATTCTTCTTCTTTTTTGTTGTAGCAGGTATCACACCTGTTGGTGGGTGCAAATCCCGCATGTTCCCTCGTTGGAGGCTTGAGCACGGATGCGGCTGCAACGGGGTTCCCTGTAATACTATAATGACAACATCAGTGGTTTGACTTACTCTTGTATGACACTTGAAATGTGCGTGTGTGTGTGTGTATGTGTGCACAGTGATGCGGGAGCATGTCGAAGGGAACGTGAAGGTGAACAAAACTCCTAAGGAGTGGGTATGTGAAAACATTCATACATTGCAGGCACACTCGAAAATGATGAAGCAATTGCTGCGTTGCGTGACAAAATTTTTTTGTTTTTCTCGAGCACAAGATGCAGAGATATACCCCTCAATTGAGGTGTATGTGGAAACTTTCATGAAACTCGTCAGTTCTCTTGACACGAAGGCACAATATATTGTTCATCGCATGAATGGATGGGAAGCGCCTTCAGTGATTCGCACGCTCAGGTCTAGGGAATTGACAAACATCAGAGGGGAGATTGCTTATGACGTTGTTAGCGCGTTTTGGACCGCGGCAGGGTTGTCGTATCCATGCGAAAGTGTAAAAGATCGTTCAGATGTGAGGCGAGAGGAGATGCAGAAGAGAATTATTGTAGATTCGTCGTGGAGGATTAAAGGTAATGAACCATGAGGCGCAATGGATTTCAAGACCGCAGTGCAAGATGTGTTGTACAGAGATTACAACGACGTGGGCCGGAGTGGTTGCACCCTTCAACAACTCGCATTTTTGCTCATATGGTGTTGGATTGTCACATCAACAAAAGAAATCGACTTGCACGTACGGCTCCAGCAAGCAAGGAAATGAGAACGATTGAAGAAAACCATCATAACAATATGCAAGACTGGTATCGGAAAAGTGACAATCAATGTGGTCTCTCTCGACAACGATAAAACTGTTGTGCGAAGTTCCATAAATATATGGGAACGCCTATACTCCGTAAGGAGGAAAAAGAAAGAGGAAGTGATTCGCATGAACAACGATCATAAATCTGTTGACATTTTTGAAGAAAGAGAGGAGTTCCTCGTGGAGTAGAGGTTGCAGGACGTGGGCATTACTCCTCCATAAGCTTGCAACAGTAGTCGGGAGGAAATGTGAGCTTAATAAACATGCGGCATACAACTTAAGAGAAGTGCATATGCATTTGTAAAATATCGGTTAAAAACATAACCGCGTGTGCGCGCGCGCGAGCGAGCGAGCGAGAGAGAGGGAGAGAGAGAGAGAGAGAGAGAGAGAGAGAGAGAGAGAGAGAGAGAGAGAGAGAGAGTGAGTGTGAGTGAGTTAGTTCAGGCCGCTGGAGCTCGGCCACGTGCGTCATCGAAGTCGCGTAGATGGATGAGTATGATAGAAGAAGGATGGATAGAAACTCTTGGGCACATGGATTGGGTCACCAGATCCGCACAGGCTTGACCGCCCGGCTGGGCACTGCAGTCGGGCCAGTGCGATGAGGACCGTCCTCGAAGGGTCACCCGGGCAAGTAAAAAAAACAGTAAAACCTTTGGTTGTTTGTTAGTTCCCCTAATGATGAACCTTTTTGCGCCCTTCATCAGTAAGGAATCCTTTTTTTTAGTTTTTTTCATGTCAGTTTTGAAGCGGGTGGGGTATTAGGGGCCTTAATGAGAGTAAGAATAGATTTGAAGGACATTCGAAAAGTGCGAGTTGATTTTTCTTCCTTTGTTTCATTTTTATTTCCAATTATGTGAAGAATTTGAACGTGAACCTAAGCCAAAGGTTGTTTGGTTTGGTATTGTGTAAAACATGTTTTTTTTTTCATTTTTATTTGTTATATTATGGATTGAGACTCCTCCCGACCCTATTTTTTGGCCCATTGTCCCGGCCAGCTTCGGTGCAACGTTTGGGCACCCGGGCAGCACGACAACTCTCTTTATATGGGCATCATTCGAGTTTCATAATGATGATAGTGATGAACAGTAAGACGTTAAATGTCGAACTTTGGCGATCGCAACTGAAAGTAGAAATATAATACATGGGATGACAGAGCCGTCGGGTGTTTACACTTATTATGAGAACATGAGTGTGTTGAAGTTTATGATTTTAAGGAAACACTTGTTGTTATGTCGTTAATGGTGAAGAAACAAAATTTTATCATTTATCCAATTCGTGCTTACGATGTATATCATCATGTTTAATATTGACACTTAATGGACACTCACGACTAATCGATGATTGTTCTTTCACGTTGTTTGATATTACCACCAAATACGTAACTCTGACCCAAACGCAGTTTTCCTCAAATAGTTGAATATGAAGTAATATAATGGTTGTTTTCTTATTATTATTATTTTTTTTCGGTAATGTGTGTTAAGATAATATGTGCACAAATCTTATTCTTCGTCTCACGATTCGGTTGAATATTGTAGGCACTAATGTCTCAAAACAAAAAATGTTTACAAAATTTTTAATAATTGTAATCTTATGAGTAATGTTTGTAGTGTTTCGTATGCTTTATATACCTCCGAAGTGTACTTAGGCTTCTACTTATTGTGATAGAGTTGAGCGTCACAGTTGTATGTACCGTTGTCACCTCTAGCCCTCACATCCATCATTAAAGAAATTATGTGTTTCGTTTCTATTATGGAACCGACTGAGTAGTATTTCTTTACATAACAAAAACTGAACGGTATGGAAATGTTTTTTTTTTTTTTAACGTGCACGAAAATGTTGCTCGAACGTTACTTCATGCTTGGCAACAATCATCCCAACGTTCTAGTATAACCTGGAAACATTAAAAGGTTAGTGGAATATATAGCTGATAAACGTCGTTTCCAATATTAGAGGAATGTTGGTCGAACTGTTCAGATAATATTTATCTCATATCGTTAACGTTTGTTGTATTGAGCCAACGTTCAACTAATGTGTGTTTATCGGTGAAGTTTTCTTAATGCAAAAAAAGTTAGAATATGGTGCATGCTCCATATGGACAACTCATTATAAGCTTAAAAAAATTAATTATTATAAATTTGAATTTTTTTTTTTTTTTTTAGTTGTTGATGAGGTTAGCGCCGAGGCTGTTGGACTTAGAGTTTCGGGGGACCGTGGAGGCCCGGGGATGGGTCTACTTGTCTAAGGAAAAGGAAAACGCCATGATTATAGAGCTTGTCTTAGGATTACTCTCGTACAAGTTGTTTTAGGAGCCTGAGCTGGAAGTGGTGTGGGTCGCGTGCCAGCAGGTGGAAATGTGATGGAGGCGATTGATGTACGAGTGAAACTTGGGGATAAAGGGAATGTACGAAAGCCGTTTAGGACCTTGAGGTGTGTCATGCCGCCCTTCATGGTGGACGCCGTCTTCGGAACCCGGAGCAGGCGGGTGCGGATATGCAGATCCATAGCAAGCCTGGGGCTGTACCAAGGGGCCCAGCATAACTTCTTTCGTCTGTCTGTCGAGAAGGGCCCATTCGAAGGGAATTGGGCGAAGAAACTAACCACGATGCTAAACCATCTTAGTACGGACGGCCTGTTCGTCCCGAGCAACGTGCATTGAAAGATAGTGTATAGGAATGTCGCGATAGGAAAAACGTTTCTGGAAGGGGTACAAGACTTATGGTATGAGGAGGACGAAGACGACTCAGATGAGGAAGAGGGGGTAGAGATTGAGGATTGGGATTTCTAAAAGAAAGGGACTCGGGGCTGTATGGCATGGGTGAATTGTGGTTGTACAGGGGATCAAGGATGGCAAGGGGACTACAACTAAGAGACTGCAAGTTTAAAGGATGGGAGCCGAGACGAATCGAAGGGGGGGTAGAGATATCCATACCAGAAGATAATGATTGGAGAGGGACCACATGTGACTGGGTTGGACTTGAGATTGTACCGGAATTATCATACCTGTGGGTAAAGCGCGTCTGGAATCCTCTAAGAGAAGAGGATGGATGGGAAGAGATTGCGGAAGGAAGGGTGGAGTCGGTAGGAACGGTCATCCTCTCCGAGCAAGGGTGACACTTATTTTGCACAACGCTCGCGGCAGGACAAAGTCCGATGTGGCTTCTAAGGGATGCCGAGGCAAGGACTCGGAGGGCAGGCGAGAGGTTTGCGAACAAAGGCTGGGACGTGGTCCGTAGTAAGGTCGTAATAGGGGGATGGAAGGAGTTTAGGCCTCCCTGCCTGTGAACCAAAATTTGGGTACCCGAGTTCGTGGCGGACTGGTTTGGGGGCTTTGGCCATGTCGCGGAAGTGGCCAGAACTATGGGGCGGATACACATAAATTGCGCGTGGCTGACATAAGAGTTTTATAAAACATCGTTGAGGTTTGGTCCCTTCCACGGCGACAGAGCCTGGGAGGTCCTTATCATTTTGGACATAGACATGAACGATCGACTAGAAGTGGCCCCGGAGATCAGGGAAGCCATAATCCGTAGAGAGGTAGCAGCAACACCTTGCTATGTGGATGATGTGTTCAAGCTATTCGAGGTAACGTGGTACGACTAGGGGCAGGAAGAAAGCCGAACTAGCAGGGTAAGCTAGGAGGAAAGGGGGAGAAACGAAGGGAGAAAGGAAAAAGAATTAGGTGGTGACGTAGACGGGGGAACGTGTGTTTTAAGCAAAACCTCGAGGGGTAGAAGTACTAAGACTGAGATTGGGGTGTCCGGCCATTGTAGGGATCGCTGCGGCTCCATGGGAAAAAGACCGAAGGCAGGTGGAGGGCGTGCAATGGCACGAAGGAGGACGTTCCTTGAGGATCGCCCGCTGGGAATTGGGCCGCCAAGGGAAGCGACTGGGGCATAAAAATCAGCCTACCTACCGTAATTGAGGTATGACACCCGGTGGTGGATTGGGTTGGGGTCGAGCTTATGGAAAACACGGTTTTCCTGGTAACCAAGTTTGAGTGGCGAGCGGATGAGAATGGGGAGTGGGATCCGGACCTGCGGGGACATGTCCGCACGGAAGGATGGTTATACTTATCAGAGGATGGATGGCGCTCGTTCGGAGTCCTACTAGCGTCACGAGAAGATTCCCTAAGCATGTTCGAAGGGGCATGGCTGCTAGTGTGGCGGGCGGGGCTCGAGTTCACCGACCCGGAGCTCGACAACATGACAGCGAACCTTAGGGTGACCATGACCGGGAGTTTCAATTTGCCTACTGAGAACGTTCGAATGAGATTGTCACCCTTCTTACTAGAAAGACTAGGCGGGTTGGATCTTGTCAGGCGGGCAGTGGCCGACCTCGCCAACCTGACGTTTGAGGAGGCGGCTGTCCACCGGGAATACTACCGAGTCTTCCTGGAAATGGGGCCGTTCGGCGGTGAGCAGAGGTACGAGGTGTTCCGAATACTGCGCGCTATGTTCACCACAAGGCCTAGAGTTCTAGTTGTTAACGATGAGGTTCTATGGGGCGTCGTCCGACGAGAAATAAACCAGGGGTTGATTTGCATAGATGATCTGAACCGCCTGTACGAGCCATCAGAAGAGGAGACGGGTTAGTAAAAAGAGGAAGGAAAGAAGGTAGGAGTAAGGAAGAAAAGGAGGGTGGATTAAAGACTGGGGAGTTGCCCAAGTGGCGGTCGAAGGAATGGATGAAATAAGCATAGTTCACTTGCTGTTTAAACTGTGCAGGGAACCGCTAACCAACGATGATAATGAGACGCGCCGGGATGTCGCGACGACCCACGTACGCTCGGCCGCCCACGGAAAGCGGGGACGAATGGAAAGTGTCACTTCCAGCGAGCTACTTGGTCCGAGGGATCGACACGAAATTGAGAGTTGTGACCTTGGGAAGGGACCAGACCTTCATGATGGTAGAGTGTTTATGGAGAGGTATGAGATTCAATAGGGGACCAGGGGACAATCTATATGCTGAATTGAGGGTGACGGGGACCGTATACCTGCCAGAGATTGGGTGGCACATGCTAGGAATTGAGATGGCACTAGGACATGGACTGCTGCCAATATTCTGAAGGGCTGCCCGGATAGTGAACCGGATAGGCCAGGAGATTCGGAGGAGAAGGAATGTAGGACTGGGAACTCGGCTGGAGGTAGGAGGATGGCGAGAGTTTGGGGCCCCGATGACAGGATTGCGGTGCCAAGTACCCCGTTTTATGGTGGACCTAGTATTCGGCAGCCTTTCGAGGGCAAGAGACTTGGTGGACTCGATCTTAGTCTGGATCCACCATTTCCAGCCACAGATGACGAGAATGTTTTACGATGTGTCTGTTAGGCACGGACCGTTTTGGGGAAATCAGGTTCGTGAACTACTCGAACTCATCAAAATCCTGATATTCGGGTTGCGCCCTGCTGAATAAGAAAACGGTAGATAAGCCGTCACGACTGATATGAGACGGAAAAATATGGAAACAGCAAAGAAAAGGACCTTAGGAGTCTTAGGACCTAAGAACTAGGGAAGCTGTGAACGACCAGCCGTTTCGCAAAAAAAAATTTCCATGTGTAGGGTTAGGAAAAGATGGCGTCGGAAGAAGAGGCTAGGAACTTGCGGAGCAAGGGGAGTCATGGTACAGAGAGGGGCGTGGAAAGGAACGAAGGGAGAGAAGGTTAACAACAACCGTATTTTTCATGACCACTTCGAGACACACTTCAATACTTTAGGGTGCAGTCTGCCTAAACAGGTGGTTTTCAGGGTCTTCAGACCTTTCACCACTTCAGGACCATTCAGGTGTGAAAATCCTAAATGGTCCTGAAGTGGTGAAAGCTCCGAAGACCGTGAAAACCACATGTTTAGTCAGGCTGCATCCTCAAGTGGTGAAGGGTGGTTTTCATCGTCTTCGGACCTTTCACCACTTCAGTACCATTCAGGATTTTTAGATTGCCCAAAACTCTCACTTGACCACTTCAGAACACCCTTCACCACTTCAGGATGCAGCCTGCCTAAACAGGTGGTTTTCAGGGTCTTCGGGTCTTTCACCACTTCAGGACTATTCAAGATTTTCAGACTGCCCAAAACTCTCACTTCAGAATTTTCATTCCTGAATTTTCAGCTACCCGATAACCGCTTGTGGGGAAAGTTCGGGAAAGACCGGGGGAAGTAAACGAGGATCTCAGGAGAATAAGGAAGGAAGGGACAAGGAAAGGTCAAGTCCGCGAAACTCAGATGAGATCATAGTCAAGAAAGCGAAAGTCTTGGATGTCCGACGTAAGAAGGCAGAAATAGAGAAGCGAACTGTGGAGTATAAGGCGAGACTTATTGAAGAGATGATGGTTGGGAACGAGGGGGACCTTCCGGAAGAGGAGCTACGAGAGGAGCGTAGGATTAGTCAGGGCGAAATCAGGCACGGAGAGAAGGATAGTAGCCATAGGGGGACGCCTAGCAAGAAAGGGAAGGAGAAGGGGGACCCCCCGGTTGTAGAAGCGGAAAAAGCTACAAACCCACCTGCCATAGACAGTGGTGCTAGCCGCTTGCCTACCGCGCCAAAAATAATGAAGGGGTGCGACGGGCTTTGGGGTCTCAGAGAAAGGGTGCTAGGGTGGTTTGATCCGGTGGGAACAGCAACAACCGGAGAAAAACGGAAGGATAGCAAGGAAGGAGAAAAGACTAGTACGGCTGGTGAAACAGGTCGTTCTGAGGGCGGACTCCAAAAAATAGTATCCACCCTCACTCGGGCATTGAACAAAAATCAGGGCTACCTCGCGAATGCCAAGAAGAAACTCACCATTGATGGGGCGAACATCACCCAATTCTTGATAGACTACGAGAATCTAGCAGCCCTGTTGAAATGGAGGGAGGAGGAAAAGATGGATCACTTAGGGCAACATGTGTCACTGAACTTACGAAGGGATATTATGGCCATCGTCACCGCCAACGGATCCTGGAAAGAGACCCGAAATGAAATGATGAGGAAGTATCTAAGGCGGAGAAAATGGCAACAGAAGTTGAACTGGCGGTTGTACAGAGGAAGAACTGTGCGACTTACAACGACTTCCCGAGAGCGTTTACCCTAGTAGTGTTACAAATTCCCGGGGTAACGGACCGGATCATGAGCAAGTATTTCCTTAGACAGTTCTCCAAGTTCGATAAGGATAAGATTTTGCCAGCCTATCAACAGACCAGCAAGTTTGAGTACACGAGGGACGTAGACTTCAGTACGGTAACAAACCTCGTGGAGAAGACGGTGGTAACCGAGACGTTAGCTTTGCTTAAGGAGGGAGAGGTCATAGACTTGACCGGAAAGACGGGAGACAAGGTGAAGGGGGGAATAGAAAGCCTGCACGAACGGGTGCACGGAGTCGATAATAAGATAGAAAGAGTGGAAAATGCACTATTGGTAATGCAGGCACAAGTTTCCCACCCCGCCCTCCCACCCCAAGAGGCCGTAGTTCCGGAAGTAGTAGCCAACCGAGGATACGGCAGGAAAGATCCGTCCAATGAGTAGTGTCGATATTGCACGATGATCGGTCACTTTGTGCGGATCTACCCAAGACTCAACCACGATATTATGAGACAGAGATGCAGCAAGTCCCTTAAAGGCGAAATTTTCGGGCCCCATGGGGAGCGAATATACTGGAATTCGCCAGGCGGAATGCGGTGTGCCGTCATCATCCTGAATAACTTAGATATAGCCGCCGTAGAAGCCGAGCCGGTAGCGAACATTGTTTGGGACCAGCCGCGGGGGCACGGAGCACAAGTCAATTTCATCCTAGAAGGTAATGAACAAGATAGGGTGAACATCACCACGCGGCGGGCAGGGGTGGAAAAGAAACTTATCCGAGATGCGGTAATGGAGGAGGTTGCCGGGAACCAACGCAAATCAAGGCGAGCCCGAGACCGGGGAGCCGAAGAAAGTCTACAGGAAAACAAGGGAGGAAGAGCCGATAGACAAAGCCACGGCGGCAAAGAAGAAGTTAAGGTACCAAATCCCGATCTTGACCATGCCAGAAATCGACGATACCCTGAGCAAATTACTAGTTACCATGGTATCCGTATCCTTTCAAACCATGCTGCAAGCAAGCCCGAGATTGCTTAAAGGACTCAGGCAACTGCTAACGCGCAGACGTGTAGAGGTAGAGGAGGTGCCGGAACCGCAGGAACAGGAGACGGAGGAGGCTGAGGCACCGCAAGGGGTCGCCAACCTCCATAGGATTCCAAGAGACTTGGAAGACCTGGAAAAGGTCTTTGCGGATATCCACCTAAGCCTACCTGATAGATAAGGTGGCGAGGTCATGAGAGCGCCTCCCGGAATGAAGCTCAGCTTCTATGAACTACCCGTAGGGAAGTTGATCGGGACTCATCACACAGACGTATTAGTGGACAGATGTGTGAAAATCACCCTTGTACGATGAGACTTCGCAACAATTACGGGTTGTACGGTAAACAAGGAAGTGACAGGGAGTATCCGGGGAGCCGGCGGGGAAATTCCCTTTGCGGGGTATGTCACGAAATGTGCAGTTAAGGCAGGAATCAGGGAGTCGATCTGGTCATTTCAGCGCATGACCGTGATGGAAGAAATGAACCATGACATAATCCTCGGGAGACCATGGTGCACCAACGTAGAAATGATAGGCATGCACCTGCACGATGGCACGTACATGGTAGATATAGAGGACTTAGTGACCGACCGAGGAGAGCTCCTCCGACTCCTTGGGACCAGAGGGAACCCTCCGAAGGGGAAGTTGGCAACCTGGTCGCCAATGTTCGAAGATAATGCACGAAAAGGAGCATTCGCTCGGATAGAAGGTATGAGTGAAAGAGTGGAAATCATGATTGATGAGGTCTTTAGCAAAAAGGAATGGATCAAGATGGGTCTGCCTCTGAAGAAAAGGAGACAAAAAGACGAAGTCCTAGGGGTCATGGTGACAGAGAAGGAACCGGAAGTTGAACTTGGGGCCAGTCTGCCTAAACCGAACGAGTGTCGGAAGGAAACGTCGGAAGTAACGCTCGAAGTTCCGAACCTGTTGCAACTTATTACGGCTATCAAGTACCACAAAGAAGGAGTGAACCCGACAACGCTTGCCAAATTCGAGGATGAGGTCCGAAAGGGCTACTGTCTGAACGGGAAGATAGTCAGTATTCAGCCCCACGTCACGGAGGTAGTAAGGTCGACCCCAAACGTTCATTTTTTAGAAGAACGATCCCAGAAGGAAGTGTTCGAAAGTACAAGCCGGTAAGGAAGAAAGTCAAGCCGGTCTTGATCCTAGTAGAAACATCAAAGGGGGAGACCATGAAGAAAGAGGAAGAAATCTTGAGGATAATAAGGGGGAGGCGAGCAGCGGAAGGGCATCGGATACCCGATGAGGTAGCAGACACCCTGAAAATAGGGGTAGATGAGTTCCTAACGACGAAAGAGACCCAACTGATAAGGAAAGCGTGTCAGGAGTTTCACTTAGCATTTGCTTTCAATGACCATCAGAAAGGTCGATTGGATGCGAAACTAATTTCCCCCGTTAGGATCCACATGGTGGAACACGAGTGCTGAAAGGACAAAGGGCCTGCCTACGAGTTCGGAATAGCAGTAGAAGTCATCGAACTGCTCAGAGCCAAGATAGATTCGTTCGTGGCCGAACCCACCGCATCCCCCTACGCGAACAAGTGGTTTGTCTTCCGGAAGCCCAACAAGACACTCAGATGGATCCAGGATTTACAGAAGCTGAATGCGGTAACAATCCGGGACGCGGAATCGCTTCCACAGACCGATCTGCTAGCAGAATCTCACGCTAGCCGAAGCATTTACTCCTTGATAGATTTGTATTCAAGCTATGACCAACAGCCGCTCGACGCCAGGGACAGACCGTACACCGCTATGCACACCCCTGTAGGGCAACTGCAGATGCAAGTGACCCCTATGCGCTTTACGAACGTTGTGGCGGAGGCACAAAGGAGGATGCTTGCGGTAGCCGGGGACATGTTCACGGAAAAATACGAGCCGTATATAGACGACAATCCCATAAAAGGCGCACAGAACAAAAACGAGACGGAGGTCCAGCCTAGTGTATAATATTACCGCAAGCGGACCAAAGAGCATCTTAGCGGTCCCAGAAGTGACCATACTGGGGTTTTCTGTGGGGCCTATGGGAGGAAACCTGACCCGGCAAAGACGGATAAGATCTCCCAATGGCCAATACCCTTGCGCACCATAACGGAAGTACGAGCCTCCCTAGGGGTGGTCGGATTTTGGAGGATCTTTATTAAAGGCTTTCCCAAAATAGTCGAACCCATCCGTGTGATGATTAGAGAAGGAGGGACTATGGAGTGGACCGAGGATAGGGAAGCAGCGGTTCAAACCCTCAAAGACGTCTTGACTTCCGATCAGGTCACTTTGGCATCTCCCTGCTTCAACGATGAGGTACGACGACCCTTTATCCTGGAAACCGATGGAGGACCATTGGCAGTAGGAGGTGTTCTTATACAAAAGAGCGACGAGGGCAGAGAAAAACATATTAGGTTCGAAAGCAGGACCCTGAATTCGGTCGAACGACGATACTCCCAGTTCAAAAAGGAGGTCTTAGCCATCCTACATTGTCTCAAGACCTTTCAAGCCTACCTATTCGGAAGACGGTTTATCCTCAGTATCGATCCGACCAACGTCGCAGGGGCACTGAAGAACTATAAGCCTATAGACCCGACCGTTGGGAGATGGATCGGCTTTATCTGGCAGTTCGATTACAAGGTCGAGCGAATTGCGGGACTCTGAAACAAGGCGGACGGGCTAAGTCGGGTCTGCATCACACCGGAAGGAATAGAGGATGCGGAACTAATCGACGCCTTCTTGGAACATGAGGGAGGAACCCTCGCCGTGGATAACGAGATGACGAGTCCCGCCTGCACGCCAACGCAATTGCTGATCCAAACATTGAAAAAAGGGATGCCTGCCGTAATTGCGGAACTCAGGGAAGCACCAGTCACCACAATTAGACTCAAAGATGAGAAAAATTTGTGGGGAGCAACAATGGGGCCGAAAGAGGAGTTGATGGCAATGGCCGTTGAAGGAGGTCGGGACGTCGTGATGTGCTTAGTAGAGTCTTGGACACAAAAGGAACTGCGGTATTTATTAAGTCAGGCTCAGGAAAAGCGAGAGACGAATCAGGAGGGACAATAATTTTTCCTCGCACAAATGTATGACAGCATCTTTCGAGAGATCGACATGTTACTTATAGGGAACAACCAACCTATGGAAGTCAGCCCCAAGGCAAGGGGGGAAACTGAAAAGTATATCCTGAGGAACGGTCATCTGTTCAAGAAGGAAGAAGGAATGACACATAGGCGTGTTGTGTGCGAAAGGTCTAAGCAGTTGGACGTAATTCAGGCGATGCATAATGGACTAGTCGGAGTGCATCGATCATCAAAAGGGACCCTTGCAAAAATCGCGCCACTTTACTTCTGGCCAGGCATGACAGGTATGGTGGCTATGTACGGTCAAACGTGTCTGATATGTCAAGAAACGAGTTTCGAGCGTATCTTTGAACCTCTTAGACCGACTCGAGTACTGGGGTCGGGGCATCTGGTCCATCTTGACCTCGCGGTCATGCTTGTATCAATAGACGGATACAAATTTATCTTGGATGCAAAAGATAACCTCAATGGTTACGTAGAGGCAGTGACTCTTAAGAGAAAGACGGGGAAGGAAGTGGCCGACTGGATAGAAGACTTCTACCTAAGGCATCCATTTGTTCGCAGGTTTATAGCGGATAATAAGACGGAATTCGTAAACCAGGAAGTGCTACGCAAACTTAAGATGTTCTGCGTACCTATCAAGATCATCGAGCCATATCATCCTGAGGCCAACGCACCTATAGAAAGGGGGCACCGAACCTTGAAAAACATAATTGCTAAGTTGGCGGCAGATGACCCGGGAAACTGATCTCGGTACCTTAAGCAGGCGGTCTTCTCGGATAACATGACGTCGAAAAGGACAACGGGATGCATTCCGACAGAACTTTGGTATGGAATGGAGATTGATTTTTTGGTGGAGGCATTGGTACCGACCTAGAACAGGCTAGATGACAATCCGCACATGTCTACAGAGGAACTAATCGTCACACGATGCCAACAGGTCCTTAGAAATGAGGAAGCCTTGGAGGAGGTTGTCAAGCGAGTGATAGACAGTCGAATGAGGGACAAAGCGAGGTGGGACCAGGTCATGAGCCGCTCCAGGTGGGGAAAATGGTACTAGTTAGGAATTCAGCATTGGAAAATACATGGTCAGGACAACTGGGAAGGAGATTGAAAGACCCCCACCGGGTCGCTAAGTGGGTGGGGCTGAACACATTTGAACTCGAGGATCTTGATGGTACTGGGTTATAAGGGTCGTTCCTGGGACAGAGGTTGGTCATATTTCTGACCCGGAACCCGGTGGAGCAATGATTGCAAGAAGCTCAGGACAAGGAAGCAGGGGAATTGACAACTTGAAAGGCAGGCAGCTGGTCCGTAATCCGGTACAGTCCCTCTACGGAAATGATCATGACCGCAGAGGTTGTTTTTGTTTGTGTCTTTTCTTTTTTTGGGAACATGGGTGACTGGGTGGGCTGAATATAGATGGGGTTGGGAGCCCTAGATAATGTATCATAGTTTTTGTGGGATAATGGCGGGGTTGCCTATATGGGGTACCCACGGGCCGAGACAATGTACCATAGTTTTTGTGGGATAATGGAACTGTTCGCCTATGTTGTCACTATGAAAGGACTACCAATCATATGGGGATGAGCAAGGGTTTTGGGGAGTATGCCTGCAAATTCGCAATGGGAGTGGGAGGGAATGTGTGTATATGGGGGCTGTCGGGTTTCTTTTTTGTTATGTATGCATAGGACCAAGGAAAAAGAAAGCAGCAAGAAAGACAGGAATGAAATTCGGGAATGAGAACGACAACAATTTCATCAACAGACCCAGCGGGGAAAGAGGGACAAGACCAACCGGGGAACCGAGTACCAAAAAGAGAAAGCTGTATGTGGGATTTGACTTTAACTTGGTTGTCGGCCGGGGAGGAAGGAAACAGGGAACCAGGGGGCCCTCATCTCTTAGAGAAAGGGAAATGATATATGTCTCATCTGAAAGTGAAAACGAGGGGGAGAATGCGAGCCCAGGAAAAAGACAGGAATCGGACAAGGGGGAGAGTCAGAGCCCTATCGGGGAAGGCGGCGAAAGTAGTGAACAATATGTATGGCATGAAGACGTATGTGATGAAAGGCCTCACCCCCATGAGCCAGAGGAACGTGAGGAAGAGTGTAGCCCCATTCGAGATAGCAGCAGCGACGAAAATGGGGAAGAGCCTAACGAAGTCATAGATATCAGCAGTGGGGAGGAGGCCGAAGAGGTCACAACGTCAATGGAAGAAGTACGATCAAGGGATGAGGATCCGGAGGATAAGAATGACAATGGATACGAGAGTTAACTGGTTTGACCAGTGGACTAGTATCATCAGGCATGACTGGGCATTGAAAGTACAGGAAAAACTGAGCAGGGGGGAAGAGATAACCCCAACAACCTTCCTCACAGAAGGGGCGCTTGTGGACTTACAAAGGATGAAAATGAGGATTCAAAGGGAATTGGATGCCCGGGCAAGGTAGGCCTAGCGCAAGGCAACCGAGCAACAGGGGGGCAGTGGACGTGAAAAGGATTAGCCGTAGCAAAGCAAAAAAAAAAGGGAGGGAACTGATACCCGGGACAGGCAAGGCTGTGGTGTTGAATTTGCATTTCAATTTATAAAAATAGACCACAATGGGACGGCTTGTGGCCTAGAAATGACTAAGGATTGAGTAGCTAGTGCTACTTTGTATGAGTACTTGCTTCTTCGGAAGGACTTGAGGATCGATGAGCCAGAGGCTAGAGCTGTGAAAATCCGAAAAAGCAAAAGAGAAAGGGGCACCTAGATAAGACAAGATTGTGGTATTGTCTTTGCATTTGATCTTTTTTTTAGAAGAAGCCACAACAGGACTGCTCGACGCACTGGGAAGGACTGAGTAGTTAGTGCTACTTCGCATAAGTACTTGCTTCTTTGGAAAATGTGAAGATCGATGACAGTGAGATGGGAACTGGAAATGGTTGACTCTGTTTGGAAAAGCAAAAGGGTATGAGAATTGTCGAGATTGAAGAAAGTTTATGGCAAAAATGTTTTGTGAAATGTGTACCCTCGACCGAATGAATCATGGCATGAGTCTCTGTGACAGGAGAGGGGACTTGTGGGTAAAGAGGCGCGAGGGATCCTCTTCCCTAGGAGCCTAATCCAACCAGTCACAAACAAGTCTGGAGCAGCAAAGAGCATAAGAGGTCAGAGAGAGAGAAAATAGTAATAGTACACACTCCTCTCGCTATGGTTTAACGACCGTGTGGGCTAGTGCTGCTTAGGGTTGCGAGCCTCAACCCGAGCACTAGACGCTAAGTCGGATGTATGCATGGACATGTGAATGATGTTGACACAATACAAAGGAAAAAAGCATGCATAAAACCCAAGAAGATGGTCACCTTCTAACCCCTTAGACAGAAATGGAATCCGTGTCCTCGAGGCCCACCCCCTCGGGCGCTAACATTGAAATGGATAAGAACGGCCCTGACAAGGCCGGCCGATTGGAATGAATAAGAATAACCCTAACCAGGTTGTTCGAATTGAGAATGGAAAGGACTGACCCTAACCAGGCTGTTCCACTTGAGAATGAAAAAAAATGATCCTAACCAGACTGTTCAATTTGAGATTGGAAAAGAACGACCCTAACCAGGTTGTTCGGAAATGACCCCTGACAATGGTCATTTCTTTTGAAATAGGCACTGAGGTCCCCTGCAAGAATTGATTGAGAAATGTTGATTGAGAAAGAGCTTGAATGAGCACTATGAGACGGAAAAGTCCGGTGGGTCGGTCATTGAAATAGTCATGAGGATGGAGGGACGAGAGTGACGCGTTGGAAAAAGAAGGGCAAGATAAAGAAGAATGGGCCTCAAAACAAGAAGGGCATAGACCGTTGGGACGGTCATAAGGATTGAATGTTGCAAACGTGGAAGTTGAGGATTGGAAGTGGGCCGACGGGTCGGCCTTGGAAAATAGTTATTGAAGAAGCGACCGACCGGATCGGTCACGAGGGATGACCTTATTGATGAGAGGCTGTCGAACCAGCCATGAGTGATGAGAATTGGATATGAATTGCATAAGTCAGGGGACCTTAGGCAATTTTGAAGAAAAGTCGTCGGGCCACATTTAGGATGTGGCGGCGCTTCGCGCCTTGTGGGTTCGAGTCCTGCTAGCCGTACACTAGAAACGAAGAGCGATATGTATGGTTGAGGCCTTATTTTCACTTTTCCGGCACTATATGTATCTTTATTTATATCTTTAGTTAGAATGCCGGCCATGGAAATGACATTGAGAAAAATTTTTATTTTCCCCTAGTCTCTGGCCTCAGCATGAGGGGGATACCAGTGCCTACACCGCGACCCCAAGACCTCTATCCTTCTAAGGGAAAAGTCTCAGCGCGACCTGTTCCTCTTAAAAGGGGATGAGGGTTAAAGGATCAATGCACCTGTCCCTTGGATCGGTGCTGGCCGTCCGGAACTAACTCCGACAATGAACTCTAGTCGGGGAGTTCAAATTGCGCCTCATGCGGAGAGCCTAAATGTCAAAGGGTGAGAGAACCAAATGGGCGAGAGAGTCATTCTTATTCTAGTCTCTTCTGCTCTCTCCAACCACACGTCATACCATAGAGGGGTGTCATGGCCGTTTGGGTCGAACCTCGGCTGCCCGCGCTAAGTTGGGCGACACTGTCCAAGGGGAGAGGTCGAGCGAGGTACCGGGTGGAGTCCGCCACCACCAGAAGGCATTGACACCGCCTCACCGGAACGTTACAACCGTTTCGGGACTAACCGCGAGGTCTTCGTAATTGCACTCGCGAACTAATAGAGAGCCCCAACTCTCTTGAAAGGAAGAGGCCGAATCCAGAAAAATGACCACTCGGGAGGAACGATTCACGAGGGAAACTCTTACGGCTAGACGAGGCCCTGAGAGGCTAGGACTGGACCTACCTGCCGGATGTGAGGAAGAACCTCAGTAATGGTCCTCGTCGCGTAATAGCGAAAGGTCGGACCGAGTAGGAGGATGAGGCGCCTCCCGCTGGGGAAAAACTGATCACTCTTCCTTTGTGAAGCAGATGGGCTTGTGTCCTTGACTGTGGTCGGCGGGCCAAAGGTCTGCGTACCTCCGAGTGATAACCGGTCGCACGATGGGGACATCGCGTTTTGAGTGAGGGGAAGGTGTGTCATCTACCGATGAAAAAGCATGAAAAGAGAAAAAACTTGTATAATTGGTTTTGCATGGGCTTGAAAAAGAGGTCTGGCAAGATGTCCAGAAGAGAAAAGACTTGTGTAATTGGCTTTGCATGAGCTTGAGAAAGGAGCCTAGCAAGATGCCCAAAAGAGAAAGGACTTGTGTAATTGGCTTTGCATGGGCTTGAGAAAGGAGCCTGGCAAGATGCCCAGAAGAGAAAGGACTTGTGAAATTGGTTTTGCATGAGCTTGAAAAAGGGGTCTGCCAAGATGTCTAGAAGAGAAAAGACTTGTGTAATTGGCTTTGCATGGACTTGAGAAAGGAGTCTGGCAACATGCCCAGAAGACAAAAGACTTGTGTAATTTGCTTTGCATGGACTTGAGAATGGAGCCTGGCAAGATGCCAGGAAGAGAAAGGACGTGTGTAATTGACTTTGCATGGGCTTGAGAAAGGAGTCTCTAGAAGAGAAAGAACTTGTGAAATTGGTTTTGCATGGGCTTGAAAAAGAGGTCTGGCAAGATGCCCAGATGATAAAAGACTTGTGTAATTGACTTTGCATGGGTTTGAGAAAGGACCCTGGCAAGATGCCCAGAAAGGAAAAGACTTGTGTACTTGGCTTTGCATGGGCTTGAAAAAGGGGTCTGGCAAGATCCCCAAAAGGGAAAAGACTTGTGTAATTGGCTTTGCATGAGCTTGAAAAAGGGGTCTGGCAAGTTACCCAGAAGAGAAAGGACTTGTGTAATTGGCTTTGCATGGGCTTGAAAAAAGGATCTGGCAAGATGTCCAAAAGAGAAAGGACTTGTGTAATTGACTTTGCATGGGCTTGAGAAAGGGGTCCGACAAGATGCCCAGAAGAGAGATGCATATGAAATGGACCAAGTAATGCGCACGTGAAGATAATTAAGTCGGATGCAAGAAAGGGTGAAAAAGGGGGGTGCATGAGGAATTGGCAGGACTAGATAAAGGCCAGGCGAAATAGCCTGGGAGGAATGCATGTGAATTTGGGTTGAGGAAAGAATGACGGAAAAACATGGATTGCACGGGCCGAAGAACCCAAATGGAAGAGACATTGAAAATGATGGAAAACATGGATTGCACGGGCCGAAGGACCCAAATGGAAGAGGCATTGAAAATTACGGAAAACATGGATTGCACGGGCCGAAGGACCCAAATGAAAGAGGCAGTGAAAATGACGGAAAACATGGATTGCACGGGCCGAAGGACCCAAATGAAAGAGGCATTAAGAATGACTGTAGCCGAAAAAGGACCTGGCTGGCATGAAATGAGAAGAGGGAAGCCCGAAGGAAGTCCTCGACCCTCCACGCCCTCCTCCGCCCCAAGGGGCAGAGACTAAAAGAAACCCTGAGAGAGAAACAAGAAAAAAACAAAAAAAACCCTGACAAGCTAACTACCTGTCTCACCCCACTCCCTCTTCCCCTCCGTCTACCCCTCCAAAAACTACTAGTGACTAAGGACTGGTGCGCGATGAGGACATCGCGAATGAGTGGGGGGAATATGTCGGGACCGGTGGGTCCCAAGATAAGTCTTGTATATTGAGAGGCGGTACATCGCAGAATTGTGCACGACAAAGAAAACCGGAGGCAAGAAGGATAGAAAATGTTAAAGTACTGGCGCTGGGGGACGTAGAGATTGCCCGGGTTGCCGGAGCCACGGGACCAAGGAAGGATTAGTGGAAAGGCGAGCGGCAAGAGACCGCAAGAAAATAGCAAAGACGGTCGCTTCCCCGAGAAGGAGAAGGAGAAGGACCGTCGGAAAAGTGATGCCATGGTTCGCACGCCACAAGGAGGGAAGACAGTAAGTAAGGTGCCGGTCCTTGAAGTCGTAGCCCGGGCTAAGAGGGCAACCGGGACGCGACGTCAAGAAGGCCAAGGGGCCACGAGCCGAGTAAGGACCCGCGTCCGGGGAGAGCGGCACACGGGACGAGGAGGACAAAGGGAAGGAGGCCGCCGTAGGGCGGAAAAACGTCAAAAGAACACTGGGACCACCGGCGGGACAACGTGTCGGGGACCACCGACGGGACAAAGTATCGGGGACCACTGGCGGGACAAAGTGTCGAGGACCACCGGCGGGACTACTAGCGGGACTAGTGGCGGGGACTTGTGAAGTCCCGAGGAAAAATTATGGTGCGCCGTAAGGTGCAAATAATTAAAGCAAGGTGCATCGTCAAGATCAAGGATCTTGACGGCCAAAAATATTAGCACCACTAGTATGAACACTAGTGGGAGCAAGCAGGAGGGCCAAAGGAAAAAGAAAAGCAAAGAAAACATGAAGGTGAGGGCATGGGAGCAATCCGAAAAATCTCGGATTGGGCTCCCCCAAGAAAATGGAGCCAAAAAGAGTTCCATGAAAGAAGTAGGCCTCCCGGAGAAAATTGGAATATGGGGGCCTACCGCTTGGAAGAGATAGAGGCAAACGAAGGCTCCCATGGACATGGAAAGGTCACAAGTGCAGTCCGAGAAATAACGGATTGACCCTTGGGCATGGGAAGGGCCAAACTAAGAGGAGGAGCCTAGAAAAGGGCCTTAACGGCTAGTTGACACTTGGCATGCAAAAAAAAAAAGAAAAAAAAAAAGGAAAAGAAACAGAAAAAGAAAATGGGAAGTGAGAGAGGATGAGTGAGTTGGCCGTCAGTAGGGACTGCAGCAAGTAGGGACTAGCAGGTCTTTACTATCCACAAGTGGAGGAAAAAGAAAAGAAAAGGAAAAGAAAAGAAAGAGGAAAATAAAAAAAAAGTCAAAAGGGCATTAACAGCCAAAAACGACCACCTAAGGGATGCATTGGTGACCAGATTCATTATGGCATATGTCGGTTACAAAGTTCTTTGGTTTTCTATTAATTTTGCAGAGAAAATAAAAAAAAATCAAACTGTCATGCAACCGAGATACAACGGATTGCATGAGGTAGGCCAAACACATGTTTTAGGTGCACCAGGAACCAAAATAGAGACCAAATGCACTTGGGAGTTGACCGTTTTTTTTTCTATCGGTTTAAGGTTTGTTGTGGGGTAGTAGGACTAGGAAAATGACCCCTACTGCAGTCCGAGTTGCAATGGACTACATGGGGAAGGGAAAATACAAGCCCAAGGTGCATCTGGGGCCAATATTGAGCCCGGATGCACAAAAATATTGAACGCCTCTTTTTTTTTTGGCATGGGGCACATTGTGGGGCTGTGGGACTAGGAAAACGACCATGATTGCAGTCCAAAAAATAACGAACTGCATGAGGATGCCTAGGCTAAGGGAAAATGAGCCACGGCAAGCCCAAATGGTTATAAAAAGGTAATTTCGACGTGGGGCAAATAAAGACGGCAAGCGGCAACCGTGAGATGAGATCTCGCGGCCAATAAGAATCGGCAAACATGTGACACTCACGGAAGAGATATTTGGACTGTCGGGGACAAGAGGAGTCCTAAATAAAAATGAGACGTCAACGCGAGTGACGCCGGAGACTAAACGAGCCCCAACGAGAATTGTCGAAAACTGGGGTTTTGTCAACGGCGCCGCTGGCAGGACCGAAAAACGGGACTAGCATGGGAAAGCGGCGAGGACTTGAGGTGTCCAAAGAAAAAGCTACAAGCCAATGTGAAAAATGGATGCACAAAGCCAACGGCGCCGTCAAGATCGAAGATCTTGACGGTGGAAAATATTAGCACTACTAGTGCAAACAGTAGTGGGGCCCAAACGGGAGGCCTAGCGGTAAAAAGAAAAGGAAAATGAGAGTTGGGAGGGTTGCCCAACAGTCCGAGATATTTCGGACTAGCTAGGCATGTGAAAATAAGGCCTCAAGAGGCCAACATGAGAAAACAGGATTGCCCATGGAAAATCAGAGCAAAAGGGGCTTAAAATTGGACAAACGGTGACAAAATGGAGCCCCCTAGGAGCATGGGAGGGTTATTTTTGAAGTCCGGGATTTAACGGACAACAGCCGGCCATGAACCTGGCCATGACTGAGGATGTAAGGCCTAGAAAAAAGGTGCACAGTTGTTTGACACTTGTCACAACAAAATTAAAAAAAAAAAAAAAAAAAAAAAAGAGGGAGAAAATGGAAGGAGAATGAGACAAAATAGGAGAAAAAGGTGGAGGAAAATTTGTCGGCCTATTGGGACTACTGCAGTAGGGACTGGCTGGTCCCAATGATGACCTCATTCCTCCTAGAATGAGGGAGAGTATGCCGGATTGTTGAGATATGACCCTTGGGGCCATATCTCCACAATATCTGAATTAAAAAAACAAAAATGAGAGAAAATGCAAAAGGGGAATGACCGTTTTTTTTTTTACCATGGATCTGAGATCAGATCTCATGGTGGAGAAGGAACAACCGTTTTTTGTAGGCCAGCTCAAAACGGCTAGCTCCGGAAAGCGGTGGGTTCCCAAAATGGAAAGAAACAAAAGACGGAAAAAGACGGAACTGTGCATTTGGTCCAAAAAGAGAACCAGATGCACAAAAAATTGAAAAATTAAACTTAAATTTGAAGCAAGGGCCAACATGGGGTAGCTCGGAATAATGTTGGCCGTGGATCTCAGCATAATCCAAGGTTGAAAATATGCCGCCACATGGAAAAATGCTCCGGCCAACCCAAGGGAGGCCAAAATCAAAAAAAGTCGAGGCTATTTTCTCCCAAGTAGGCTGTCCCTTGGGCCTTGGACTCAAGGGGGCAGCATTTTTCAAGTGGTATGAGGCTGGAAAAAGGCCCAAGCGGCAGTCCGAGTTGGTACCAACCACTCGGACTGCATGTATCTGGCCAAAATGAGGCCCAGGTGCCCCCGGAGAGGCCTAGTGGTGAAAATTAACCATGGGGGTACCTCGGTTCACTATGGTGCACATGGGGAGGCCTGTAGCGGACCCACCAGGTGTGGTGCTCCGCTAGTGACGGAGATGGAGATGGAGGAAGAAGAAGGAGCAAGATGGCACAACGCAGCTCCCCACGCAAGACTCCAACGCACGTACTCCAAAAATGTGCAAGTGAGGAATGAGCCTGAAAACAGACAATGGCTGGGGTATACCCCAGCGGACTGACGAGACTGGACTAAACTAGCTGGTACCGACAGAGGTACCGGCCTGGACTGGCCTACCCCAAATATAACACAGGCCTGTGAGAACAGGCCAAGGGGCTGGTCTCACAGGCCATCTCGAGGTCCGCTACACGATCCTCGGCCTGTGATGGATCGCCTAGATACAAACATGCTTTCGCCAAGAACCGGAACTCTACCAAAGAAAAGAAAACCTGAGTAGTCTAGGATGCGGAGCAAGCTCCATGCTGCGTCCATGCGATGCAACCTAGGATATAAAATGTCACAAAACAGCAATGTCACAGCTAACAGCCTAAGTGAAAGTAGGAGCAACTAACTAACATACATGTCCTAGGAAAGCAAAAAGTAGTGACAACTAGATCCTAGAATGTTGGAGGCACTAGCCTCAGTCTGGTAACAACTGACTAGTGTATAAGTCCTAAGAACAGCAAAAGC
>BFEA01000729.1:128211-141589 GCA_003427395.1 Chara braunii | reverse complement strand
TTTGCATGATGATTAGTGCTAGATTTGCCTTGATTTTCACTCCTATGTAAATCGTCACGTTCCCCCTTGTCATTTCATGCATTTGGGTGAGTTCTGCTCACCGAACTCTCACTTTCTCTCCAATTTTCCACTTGGATGTAAATCGCAACTTTAGTTTTTGATCATCTTGATGTTTGGGTGATGATTAGTGTTAGATTTGCCTTAATCTTCACTCCCATGTGAACCGCTACTTTCCCCCTTGAGTTTCCATGCATGAGAGTGAGTTCTACTCACTCTACTCACAATTTCTCTTCTTCTTTTCACTTGGGTGCAAATCGCAATTTGATCTATTGCATTTCCTAACATTTTGATGATGAAATAGTATTTGATTAGTCTTAATCTTCACTCCTATGTGAATCGTTATTTTCCCCCTTGAATTTTCATGCATGGGAGAGAGTTTTACTCACTTTACTCTCAATTTCTCTTCTTCTCTCTACTTGGGTGCAAATTTGATTTCTTGCATTTCCCAACATTTTTGTGATGAGTAGTGCTTGATTAGCATTGATCTTCATTCTCATATGAATCGTCATTTTCCCCCTTGAGTTTCCGTGCATGACATTTTCTCTTCTTCTCTCCACTTGGTTGCAAATCGCAGTATGATTTCTTGCATTTTCCGGCATTTTTGTGATGAGTAGTGCTTGATTAACCTTAATCTTCGCTCTCATGTGAACCGCCACTTTCCCCCTTGAGTTTCCATACATGAGAGTGAGTTCTACTCACTCTACTCACATTTTCTCTTCTTCGCTCCACTTCGGTGCAAATCGCAGTCTGATTTCTTGCATTTCTCGACATTTTAGTCATGGCTACTGCTTGATTAACKTTAATCTTCACTCCCATGTGAACCGCCACTTTCCCCCTTGAGTTTCCGTGCATGAGAGTGAGTTTCACTCACTCTACTCACAATTTCTCTTCTTCTCTCCACTTAGGAACAAATCGCAATCTGATTTCTTGCATTTCCCAAGATTTTGGTGATGAGTAGTGTTTGATTAACCTTAATCCTCACTCCCATATGAAGCGACACCCCCCTGTGCTCTAATCAAAGTGCCGCATGTTTTTTGCCCCCCCCCCCCCCGTATTCTATTCGAACGTGGTGATTGGGGGAGTTGGTAGGCTGCTGTTTCTTTCAACTGTTTAAACTTTTGCTGTGTTTTTTTTATTGATTAGCTGTAGGATTGTAACTGCTGCTGAGATCTGGCCAGCACGGATTGCTGCCGCTAGAAAAAGGTAGGTGATCAACCAACGACACAAGACCGCCCGGAATACGGAAAGACGGGTCAATATGGCCCGGAGGCACGAACGTGACAACCCTGCCAAAACAAAGATATGAGGGCTGAGACTTCTCAGACCTCATACCCTAGGCATAAACAGATGGCCTGTAGACCCACCAGGCCATCGGAGTCCGTTTCGCTGAAAAATCAGAAAACGGACTTCCTCAAACTGTTCACCTCGAGACCTGGACGGCGCCCGAAACAGGCAACTTAACCCAAACGACGTCAGAATTAAACCAAACTTTGTAGAGGCCTTCTCTGTGATAAATTGAGGGAGTCCACCAAGTTTGGGATGATTCTGAGGTCGTTTGGGGTAGGAAACATAGGCATGTGTATTCCGAATTTTCATACTTTGCAAAAAAACAGCAAAAACGGCAAGTTGCCGTAATCTGCAGATCTGCAAATTCTGTGATTTTTTTGTCAACTGTGTCTGCTGCAAATCTGAGTTTTCTGCATATTAGCTGTAGGATAAAGTGTTGTAGAGTGTGTTTTGCCTCTGGGGTTAGGAAGTATGCCGGGGGACGAACCTAGGGCACTTGGGGTAGGGGACGACACGGAGTCAAGCCACCTCACATCTTCTTCACCTTCCACCTTCTTCCTCCACCATCTCCTTCACCCATCCACCATAGCCAGTCAACTTACACCTTCTGCCTCCACCATCTCCTTCACCCATCCACCATAGCCAACCACCTTCCACCTTCTTCCTCCACCATCTCCTTCACCCATCCTCCATAGCCAACCACCTTCCACCTTCTTCCTCCACCATCTCCTTCACCCATCCACCATAGCCAACCACCTTCCACCTTCTTCCTCCGCCATCTCCTTCACCCATCCACCATAGCCAACCACCTTCCACCTTCTTCCTCCACCATCTCCTTCACCCATCCACCATAGCCAACCACCTTTCACCTTCTTCCTCCACCATCTCCTTCACCCGTCCACCAGAGCCAACCACCTTCCACCTTCCTCCACCATCTCCTTCACCCATCCACCATAGCCAACCACCTTCCACCTTCTTCCTCCACCATCTCCTTCACCCATCCACCATAGCCAGCCACCTCGCACCTTCTTCCTCCACCATCTCCTTCACCCATCCACCATAGCCAACCACCTTCCAGCTTCTTCCTCCAACATCTCCTTCACCCATCCACCATAGCCAACCACCTTGCACCTTCTTCCTCCACCATCTTATTCACCCATCCACCATAGCCAACCACCTTTCACCTTCTTCCCCCACCATCTCCTTCACCCATCCACCATAGCCAACCACCTTCCACCTTCTTCCTCCACCATCTCCTTCACCCATCCACCATACCCAGCCACCTCGCACCTTCTTCCTCCACCATCTCCTTCACCCATCGACTATAGCCAACCACCTTCCACCTTCGTCCTCCACCATCTCCTTCACCCATCCATTACAGCCAACCACCTTCCACCTTTTTCCTCCACCATCTCCTTCACCCATCCACCATAGCCAACCACCTTCCACCTTCTTCCTCCACCATCTCCTTCACCCATCCACCATAGCCAAGCACCTTCCACCTTTTTCCTCCACCATCTCCTTCACCCATCCACCATAGCCAACCACCTTCCACCTTCTTCCTCCACCATCTCCTTCACCTATACACCGTAGCCAACCACCTTCCACCTTTTTCCTCCACCATCTCCTTCACCCGTCCACCATAGGCAACCAACTTCCACCTTCTTCCTCCACCATCTCCTTCACCTATCCACCATAGTCAACCACCTTCCACCTTTTCCCCCCACCATCTCCTTCACTCATCCACCATAGCCAACCACCTTCCACCTTCTTCCTCCACTATCTCCTTCACCCATCCACCATAGGCAACCACCTTTCACCTTCTTCCCCCGCCATCTCCCTCACCCATCCACCATAGCCAGTCACCTTCCACCTTCTTCGTCCACCAACTTCTTCACCCATCCACCGTAGCCAGTCACCTTGCACCTTCTCCCTCCTCTGTCCTCGTCCGTCACTCGAAGGTTGTAAGTAACAAAGGCACCGAAGAGCGCAAGGAACACTAGGTAGGACGATAGGATACGCTAGGGGGTGAGGTTGATTAGGGACTAGAGGTTTCTTCCTTCTTCTCTCTCTCTCTCTCTCTCTCTCTCTCTCTCTCTCTCTCTAGAACTTTGACCTTCACTCCTTACCCTCTCTTCCACTTCCTGCTTGGCATATGACTAACCTTTCGTTCTCACTTGTTACATAGTCAGGGAACGAACGGTAAACAAACTCGGTCCTCACTTGGTGGAGAAAGAGGGCAAGGGGAGGGTTGCCGGTCCCTTGTGCCACCAAGAGGAAAAAGGAGGGACATTTGAGAAAAGTGAAAGGGGCGGGACCCGTGAGGAAAGTGAGAGATTGAGAGCTTGGATAAGGTCAGTTGACTCAACGATTCCCCTGACTGCATGACTAAGGAGAATGCATAGCTTGAATGTGAAGGAAAGAGAAAGTTGAAGGAACCTCGGGAGGGAAAGGAACTTAGGCTTGCGGGAAGGGCAATGTGTTGACCCCAATGGGGGATTGTATCGGTTTTTGCTTGTGTGGGACTGTGCAGGTGGGTAGCTTAGGATGGCTTGAGCGGGACTGGGTCAGGGAAACGTGAACAAAGGGGAGAAAGGATTGCATGGGAAGGTCAAAGGCCTAGTGCGGACTCCAAACGTAGGCGGGCCTTGGTATAGAATGCTTGGACAAAGGGCCAAGTTGCATGCAAAATAGACGCCCGAAAGAACTAAGGGCGAACGATGGATATGCGGGTAGGATGCAGGTGTTAGGCAAAAAAATTGGGCCAGGGGACGGATTGAGATGCCTCACCCCGATGATGCCATGGGGACCATCGTGCTTAGGGAAGAGGTGCGTGGCCCAAGGATGACGCTTGGCCTACGCACAAAGGAAGAAAAACCCTCAATAAACCCCCTGGACTGCATGCGTATTCGAAGGAGCAATTGCCTGGCCACACCTACATGAATCGAGAAACGCTGCGAGTGACCATAGAGTTACCATCTAGCGCGAGAGCGGAGCTACATCCTCCAATTTAAAGCCCTCTCGCAAATGACTCATCCCCATTCATCTTATAGCACTAGGTGGGGGTGCCCCTGTGACGAATGACCCGTGCCCTAAGCGTGAGCGTGGGCGGGTCGAGCCAAATGAGACCCGCAAAGGGGTCGACTCAGGTTCGAAAGTCTAACAGGGTATAGCCCTACAACGGTCTTTGTGAGACTTCTTAAACCTCCTACTCCCTACCAAATTACGGAAAAGGGAAACTACGGGACTGTAGTTGAGCTTGTCTTACGACATCAGGAGTTTGATGGCAAGAGGAGGTGAATACCTGTTAGCAGGGGTCAGCGTTGTACGGTGAGGGTTGAGTGAATTGGAAAGGAGAACATCGATTGATCTACGAGAGCGCTTGCGTGCCTACACTCACGAGGAGTTACGCACTACAGGGAGCGCAATTTGTAGGGGAGTGAGGTACCCCGAGACAGGAGTGATAGAGGTCAGGAGTGGTGCTGCCTGCAAAGACGGACAGGAGGGGCGACTTTTCCTTGACACGGGAATACTAGGTATTGAGGACAAGCACGAGATCTGAGACGAGAGTGGAAGACAGAGGGTTATTTTGAGGGCGGATGAGAACTAGAACTATATACTTAAAGATTAAGAGAACCGGGATCTGATATAACGTCCCGGCTGCCAGCTCTGACATCAGGTCCAGGCTGCGGGTTTTGACATTAGGTCCGGGTTACCAGTTCTAACATTAGGTCCCGGCTGCGCGTTCGAATGACAGGGACGATAGAATCCTTGTACAGGCCCGAGCTTTGAAAGGGAGTGGGGTATATGGAGTCTGACACAATGGGTATGGAACAGCAAGCTAGTGTATACCGAGCGTCACCGGACCGTGCTCTGCTAGACCTCAAGGAGCGCATCCAGCAGAATGCACGCTGAGATGCGTAGATCAACCCGACGATGGGGAACCCGAGGTGATGGGCTGCCCAGCCGTCGTTGAGCCAGATAGGACAGCGTTGGCGGTACAGATGGAGAGTAGAACCAAACCTCCTAGTATCCGGCAGGAGATGCCCGCTCGACGCTCTCCAATGTACAAGCGGAAAAACGTCAGAAGTGATAGAGGCAGGAATGACTAGAAAAACCAGTATGCTCGGGAACAGGCCTGGAGAGATAGAGATAGACCTCCGGAGAGGAGCACACCACCTAGACGGATTTATGACCCACAGGTATATGCTTCCTTACGAGAGGGGGGATAAATACATCATCTCGCACCAGCCCTCGGAGTTAGACACCAGGCCACCCATTTTCAAGGGATAAGGTGTCGACCGGTAGAAGTGACCTGTCGGCACACCGATCGAACCCTATACCTCGCGCCGTGTCTATCACCCACGGAAGGGTCGATCGGGGCTCCAGTAACCTGCAAGAAATCAACCTCGTCAGTATCACCAAAATACACTAGCACCTCAATATAAGGCAGAAAACTGCTGACGACGAAACAAATCGTAGAAATGATCGAAATGAGTGTTTTGATTTAATTGAGAATAGTATGATAGTTCACATTGCGACGGGGCCTTGGGTCTTATCCATAGTAAGAGTCTGTATAATTCTTCTGAGTCCCAACGGAACACGGTTTCGCCGTGAAACGGCTTGCTACGGTAAATAGGCCCAACACTTGTCGGAAAGGCAATTCCTTGATTCGCCCGGGTGCGCACCTGGCCTCGTTCTTGATCTTGGTCCGGTCTGGTCTGGTCCTGTCCGTCTGATCCGGTCTAGTCTGAGTCAGCCTGGTCTGTCCTGTGTCCGGTCTGGTCTGATCTGGTCTGATCGAGTCTCCTCTGATATGATCTGATCGGGTCCGATTTTGGTCTGATCTGGTCTGATCTGGTCTGATCGAGTCTCCTCTGATATGATTTGATCAGGTCCGATTTTGGTCTGATCTCGTCTCATCTCGTCTGATCAAGTCCGGTCTGATCTGCTCTCGCCAGGATCTGGTCTGGTCGGATCAAGCCTGGATCTGATCTTGCCTGATCCGGTCTGGTCTGATGTTTTCTCGTCTGCGTCTGGTCTTGTCTGATCCGGCCTGGATCTGATCTTGCCCGGATCTGGTCTGGTCTGATCCGGCCTGGATCTGATCTTACTCGGATCAGGTCTGGTCGGAATCGGTCTGAATTTGGTCTGATCTAGTCCGGTCCAATCTGATCTGGCCTGGTCCGGACGGATTTGGCCTGGTCCAATGGCCCGAGAGGGCGAGCTTTTGGTTTGGCCGAAACTCGGCGCTCCAGCGCTCCAGCGCTGGGCGCGCAGGAGCGCGCACGTCCTTCATTCAGAGCGAATCTCCTCACTTTGGCATCCCGAGCACGGAGCAGAAATCACATTGTGTCAACTTCCGTTGGGCGTGAAGGAGCGCGCACGTCCTTCATTCAAGCACGTACGTCCGCCACACCCCGTGCTTCCCTCAGCTAGCCCCCTGCGGGCTAGCTTCGTGCGCCAGTTCCCACCACCCTCTGTCTCGTGTGCTCCCCGGAAAAAAATCCCCGTGCGTTTCTAAGCCATCACACCTCGTGAGCCAGCCCGTGCGCGGCTCCGTGGGCCAGTCAGAATCCCCCGAGAATGAGCCCTCTTGGGCTTATAAAGTTTGTTGGTCCCACGGTACCAGCTCCCAGCAGCTAGCTCTCACCGGCCGTCGACCGATCCGCGTCGGGAACTTTGCAGCGCCCCGGTACCGGACCTATTTCCGAACCTGCCCCGAGCCTATCTCGGCCTTGGTGGTCCCCACTCATAAGTGGTACCAGCCCCCCTTGTGAAAGTCACGCAGGCCCGCCCAAAACTCTAGGCCGGGAGGTCCATTTCCGAGCCCTAGGCCCGCACCCTTCTCCTCTTAGCGTCGAGGCCCCCGCATAGGCCCGATCCCACCACTTGTTCACGCAGGGTGCTCTTGAGAATTCGGTTACTCGAGGCAACTTCGGACACCGCCGCCTCTTAAGACGTCCGTAGCCTCACGATAAACGTCCGACGTCTCCGTTCCCTTGACTATTCCGCCGACCTTTAGTATCATTCCGACCTTTCGCGGCCTCGCCCCCTTGTCCGACCCCTCGGAAGTTGTCCGCTGATGTAGCCTCTTTGCGTTCATCGGTGGCTTACGTCTTAGGCTCTCTCCGCAAAGATACCGCTGTTCAACGCTCGAGCCCTGCTCAAACTGAACGTCGTAGCCCGGCCACTCGTTCCGTCAACCTGTCGCGGCATTTTCCCATGGCCGGTGAACCCCTGCCAGGTAGAAACCAACAAATGCAAACCTCGTTGCGCCCTTGTAAAGGAAGTAAAGGGCGACGTAGGGCTGGAGCCGCCCGACAGCAGCCCCCCCCCCATTCTCGACGTCCCTGGCGAGCGATCTTGGAGTATCGTCTGTTTATCGAGAAGGAAAAATTTAATAGGCTGACACCTAATCTGTACTCGATCAACCCCAAGAGACATATCCCTCTCATAATTTCTTTCTTCTTTTCGCTCTTCCTACCTCTCTTTCCACCATCGCTTCTTTTAGCTTTCCGCTTTTTATCCCTAGCTTGTCCTTTTAACCACTCTCGCGTTGCCAGATTCGAGCGAACTTTGGTTTTGTCTCGCCACTTGTAGAAGTAAAATTTTCTTTTGCTCATACGCTTAGTCGGCAGGATCAGTTTGATAAATGCTAAAGTACCTCCTTCTTCGAACATCAGACCTCCGAACTTTTGAGTTTTACCTCCCCCGTTTACGAACGTCCTTCTCCTCCTTGCATCCATTCTCCACCCAACCAGTAAGGCTTGAAAGAGTATAGGAAAGACATCGCATGACAGGCTTGTATGGACCCACAAGGAACTTACGCCACCATAAAGATCAAACGTAATGAGACGATCAGCCACGGCAAGTAAGATGTCGAAATTAAAGCTGCAGCCGTAGCACCAACAACGGAAAAGTACGAGCATAAGTTGACACAAGGATGATCAGTAAGAGAAAAAGGAGGCGCAAGTCTTCATTCCAGCCTCGCACCCTTATCCCAAGCTGAAATCCTGCGACCCAATTTTCAGTCTTGATCGAATCATTATCGTCAACAACAGTTTTCTTCACTTGTAACCCTTTCCTGAGTTCTGACAGTTCCTTAAATTATCTCGACGTGCTTTTAAGATGGTCAGCATCCTCAATAAACTTAACTTCCACGATGACATTTCCTCCGCCTTCTTGGTCAGATGAAAGTCGAATCTCATTGTCTTGTCCTTCCAAAAGGTTCCCGTCTAATTCTCCTTCAACACTCACCGTCGTGCATCGATCCATTATGAAATCTCCAATATCTTTCATAGTTACCAGATTTTGGCTCTTAAAACTATACCCAACATCGTTTCCGGACGTATCGATGGTCTCCAACAGTTGGGCAAGATCATAGTCGACGTCGGACTCGAGGGTCTCAAACAGTTGTCCAAGCTCATAGCCGTCGTCCGGCTCGACGGTCTCCAACAATTGGGTAAGCCCATAGTCGATACCCGGTTCGGAGGCCTCGAAGAGTTGAGCTAAGTCATAATCGTCATCATGTTCGATGGTCCCAAATAGTTGCACCAGCTCATAGCTGACGTTCAACTCGACGGTCTCAAAAGGATGAGCCAGCTTGTAGCCGACATCTGGGTCAACATACTCAAATGGCTGGGCAAGCTCACAACCCATGTCCAGATCGGGGATCTCAAACAATTGAGCCAACTCATAGCTAACATCTGGCTTGATGGTCTCAGAAAGTTGAGCCAGCTCATAGCTGATATCCGGCTCTACACACTTAAACGCTGGGGCAAGCTCATATCTTGTGTCTGAGTCCTTTGCCCTCTTGTTTTGAGTATCGCCAATCTTTTTCAAGCCTCTGCATTCTTCAATCATTGGTATCTCTTTCTGTGTCGTGGTTCGATCTACCCACGTTTCCTGAATAACCTTCGGCCCTTCGCCCCTCGGCGAGACTTTAATGTCAAGGTTAGTGTCATCGGCTCCATTTTCTTCTGATTCCTCACTCATTTTCTCAGCACACACCGAAGCTGCATTAGAATCCTCCTCGCAACTCTCGAACCGAATACTCGAAATCCCAACCGTCAGACTATCATTCGGGTCTAGGTCCTCCTCAAACCGGACACTAGATACCCAGAACTCTCCCTGCTCTGGCTCTTCCACTGTCCTCACTACATTGCTAATACCCATCTCCGTGGAAGTTCGACAGCGTATATCTTCCTCCTCATTCTCACTTGTATTCCGGTCCTCCTCAAACCAGATACTCGACACCCAGATCTCTCCTTGAATTTCCTGAATCACCTCCTGGGTTGTTCCTGTTTTAACATCAGTATTCATCTTCGTAGAAGGTCCGCATGATATATCTTTCTTGTCATTCGTACATTCGATATTTCCCCACTCATTCAACTCGATGGTTTTCCCAGAGTCTTTTTCTCGTCTGTCCTGAGGTCCTTGTTGTAAGGGAATCTTCAACGATTCCGCGCTCCTCTGAGGTGGGACATTCTTCATTCTCTTCACCCTTTCTCGTTCGGTCCTTAGGGCTTCAATCTCCTCGACCGTTTCTCATCCTTCCCTATACGATCTCCTTCACTTTTTCTCTTCTTCTCTACTTCTCCAACGCCTATCTCGAAATCCCCTATCGTCATCCTTCTTCCAGTTGTCGCGGTTTCTTCCTTTCCATTCCCCTCTATCTCTACTTACTTTACCTTTTTTAGGCGGCATGAACTCTCTTCCATCCTCGTCACCGAATTGTTTTTCTAAATGACTTTCGGGTTCTCCTTTCCCTAGTTTCTCCAACACCCCAAGTAGATGAGCTTTGGCATCCAGTCCCCCAGTCTGCAAAGCCAATGCCCTTGTCTGAGCGAACATCACCCATTTATTAGGCATGTTCTCCATAACAAACTGTCTTCTCTCGATAGGCAGAGTCCCTATGAATGTGCCGCATCGTTCTATCTCACCGAGAAACCCATTTTCTATCAATGGTTCAGATGCCCTCTCAAAGCGTCTCGCAAATGTCACTAACGTCTCTCCTTCCTCCTTCTTCATCTCCTTTAAGTCATCGACCGAGTAGGAGATATCGTCGCATGCAAAGGCTTGAGACAATCGTTCTCTGAAAGTTGCCCACTTCCAATCCTCGGGTATAGCAGCACGCGCGTCTTTGTCTAGTTTAAGATCGGTATGATTAATGAATCCCTTTATCGCTTCCCGATCAGTCCATCCCGCTCTCAAGGCATAAACTTCCCAGTCATTCAGGAACTCTGTTACCCGATGTCCCATGAAACATAGAGGCTGACCGAAACACGGTGGTTGGTAAAACAAAGGACTGCACAACGGCCCGCACGCCATAGCATATGGACTCGGTCCCCATGGTAGTTCATATCGTCCTTTCCGCCAAGTTTCTCCTTCTTCATTCGTCATCCTTTCTCCTCCATCAGAATTCCCCACCGCCATCTTTCTCTCAGGAATATTAAGCTCACTCTTCATCTCCGAAAGATAAGCCTTCTCTATAACTTTCCGGCGCTCCTTTTTCAACCCTCCATTAACCCTACTAATCAACAAAGAGATGGAAGGTTACTCTCTCAGACGCTGTATAGCCCAACCCGACTGATGAGCTCATAGATCCCCACGACAGGCCTCCACTGGACCCGCCTATATCCCTGACGACGTCAACAGACCTAGAAGAGAACCGCCCTCTGGCGTATCTCCTCCTACCCTCATGTCGAAAGAGAGGCTGATCCCATGTCGCCATCATCGCTGGCCTACCGATCCCGAGAGCAATCCCTTGACGCGAGCCGGCCAACTTGTGCGTCACACGCTTACGGAACGGCGGTATCTCCCTCGTGCAATCCTATCCGGCACCATGTCTCTACTCGGCCCACCTCAGACATGGATTTACCCGGGACGCTTTCCCCCGATACTGTGTAGTGTCCTAATCAGACCTCCCGCTAGCAATCGGATCAACTAGCCTGTCTATTTCCCCCAACTCCTTGCGATCCGGGGCGCTTCTTCCCTCCCCTTCAGTCCCTCCAGTTCTTCCCCTGCTTACAATTTTCACTCAAAGAGATCTGAATCAGGTGGACTGACAAAGGGTAGGGAAATCAGAAGACAATCTCCCTCCAATCACAAGAGCATGCCAGAGGAATTTCATGCAGAAAACAAAAATGCAAAAATTGCAATACTCAGAATATCTCACCGGGGTATCGACATGGGTCGGACTGCCAGTCGTCGCTGCACTCTCGCCTCAACGCACCCTGACATTTCCTAGAGAAACAATACCGACGTCAGTAATGGAGTTGAGCGCCTCGATCACCAACGCCTTCCTCGCCTCTGCGGTTACAGGCGGACCGAAGTCCCGAGAGGCAGCCTTCCCCGGCAACGGCGCCACTGTCGACCGGTAGAAGTGACATGTCGACACACTGATCGAACCCTATACCTCGCGCCGTGTCTGTCACCCACGGGAGGGTCGATCGGGGCTCCTATAACCTGCAAGAAATCAACCTCGTCAGTATCACCAAAATACGCTAGCATCTCAATATAAGGCAGGAAACTGCTGACGACAAAACAAATCGTAGAAATGACCGAAATGAGTGTTTTGATTTAATTCAGAATAGTATGATAATTCGCACTGCGACGGGGCCCTAGGTCTTGTCCATAGTAAGAGTCTGTATAATTCCTCTGAGTCCCAACGGAACACGGTTTCGCCGTGAAACGACTTGCTACGGTACATAGGCCCAACACGTGTCGGAAAGGTGATTCCTTGATTCGCCCGGGTATGCACCTGGCCTCGTTCTTGATCTTGGTCTGGTCTGGTCTGGTCTGGTCCTGTCCGTCTGATCCGGTCTAGTCTGAGCCAGCCTGGTCTGTCCTGTGGCCGGTCTGGTCTGATCTGGTCTGATTGAGTCTCCTCTGATATGATCTGATCGGGTCCGATTTTGGTCTAATCTCGTCTGATCAAGTCTGGTCTGATCTGCTCTCGCCTGGATCTGGTCTGGTCTGATCCAGCCTAGATCTGATCTTGCCTGATCCGGTCTGGTCTGATCTTTTCTCGTCTGGGTCTGGTCTTGTCTGATATGGCCTGGATCTGATCTTGCCCGGATCTGGTCTGGTCTGATCCGGCTTGGATCTGATCTTACCCGGATCAGGTCTGGTCGGAATTGGTCTGAATTTGGTCAGATCTGCTCCGGTCCAATCTGATCTGGCCTGGTCCGGACGGATTTGGCCTGGTCCAATGGCCCGAGAGGGCGAGCTTTTGGTCTGGCTGAGACTTGGCGCTCGAGCGCTGGCGCGCTGGGCGCGCAGGAGCGCGCACGTCCTTCGTTCAGAGCGAATCTCCTCACTTTGGCATACCGAGCACGGAGCAGAAATCACATTGTGTCAACTTCCGTTGGGACTTTGCTGGTATTACACATCTCAAGTCACTTCGCACAGTCGGACTGCAGTCAAGCTGAACAGGGCTTCTTTCCCCGCCGATTCTGGCAAACCCGTTCCTTTAGCTGTGATATCGCAGGATGGTAGATAGGGACATTGGAAATCTCGTTAATCTGCTCATGCGCGTCGCTAATGATTCTCGCCAATCTAGTCATGCGCGCCACTAACAGAACGCTCCCTCGGTTATGGTTTCGCAGGGTGGTAGGTAGGGCCAGTGAGAAGCTCGTCAGTCCAATCATGCACGTCGTAGCTGGAATCCTGTCAATCCAGTTATGCCTATCACTAATTAGATGACAAGGCAAAACCCCCTTTTCCCACTGAATCTCCCGCGCCCGTTTCGTTGGCTGTGGATTCGCAAGATGGTAGATGGGGCAGTAGGGATCTCGTTAATCCACTCGTGCGCGCCACTAGCTAGATGAGAGTCATAGTTACTCCCGCCGTTTACCCGCACTTGGTTGTAACTCTTCACTTTGGCATTCAGAGCACTGGGCAGAAATCACATTGGATCAGCACCCGTTGGGTCACCCTCCCTCTCTCTCTCTCTCTCTCTCTCTCTCTCTCTCTCTCTCTCTCTCTCTCTCTCTCTCTCTCTCTCTCTCTCTCTCTCTCTCTCTCT
>BFEA01000729.1:104361-127571 GCA_003427395.1 Chara braunii | reverse complement strand
TCTCTCTCTCTCTCTCTCTCTCTCTCTCTCTCTCTCTCTCTCTCTCTCTCTCTCTCTCTCTCTCTCTCTCTCTCTGTGTGTGTGTGTGTGTGTTCCGCGCGTTCATTCGCCTGTACGTTAGCTCCTTCCCGGCGAAGCCCGCGCACAGCATCCCTCTCCCGCGCGAGCTCAATCCATTTGCGCCGCTCATCCCCGTCGCGCGCGGATCGTTGTCTTCCGCATGGCTTCTTTACCCAGCGCGGCTTCGTTCACCACGCGCGGCTGCTCGCGTGGCGCTCGTTCCCGATTGCGCCACTCCGCGTTGCCTTGCTCTCTCTCTTCCTCGTAGTGCGCATGAACGTGGCCTGTATCCCGTCCCGGTTCGTAGTGCGCGAGCCACCCAGACTACAGGTGCCGCATCCTATCTGGCCTACTATCTACGATGCAGCTGGTGACGTCAACAACTTCCCGAGATCCGGGCCCGTGGGCGTCGCAGCAAGCGCCAGGTAAGTCTCTCGTATCCCTCATAACCTCCATCCCTGTGTGCTTGATTCCCCCTTCATGCCTGTTCGTGCGTGATGAGTACACCGCCCCCTCGTCCGTATCCGTGCCCCCTTGATGCACCATGTACCTTTTCGCAGGCACATACGTCCGCCACACCCCGTGCTTCCCTCAGCTAGCCCCCTGCGGGCTAGCTCCGTGCGCCAGTTCCCACCGCCCTCTGTCTCGTGCGCTCCCCGGAAAAAAATCCCCGTGCGTTTCTGAGCCAGCACACCTCGTGTGCCAGCCCGTGTGCGGCTCCGTGCGCCAGTCAGAATCCCCCGAGAATGAGCCCTCTTGGGCTTATAAAGTTTGCTGGTCCCACGGTACCAGCTCCCAGCAGCCAGCTCTCACCCGCCGTCGACCGATCCGTGTCGGGAACTTTGCAGCGCCCCGGTACTGGACCTATTTCCGAACCTGCCCCGGGCCTATCTCGGCCTTGGTGGTCCCCACTCATAAGTGGTACCAGCCCCCCTTGTGAAAGTCACGCAGGCCCGCCCAAAACTCTAGGCCGGGAGGTTCATTTTCGAGCCCTAGGCCCGCACCCTTCTCCTCTTAGTGTCGAGGCCCCCGCATAGGCCCGATCCCACCGCTTGTTCACGCAGGGTGCTCTTGAGAATTCGGTTACTCGAGGCAACTTCGGACACCGCCGCCGCTTAAGACGTCCGTAGCCTCACGATAAACGCCCGACGCCTCCGTTCCCTGGACTATTCCGCCGACCTTTAGTATCATTCCGACCTTTCGCAGCCGCGCCCCCTTGTCCGACCCCTCGGCAGTTGTCCGCTATGGTAGCCTCTTTGCGTTCATCGGTGGCTTACGTCTTAGGCTCTCTCCGCAAAGGTACCGCTGTTCAACGCTCGAGCCCTGCTCGAACTGAACGTCGTAGCCCGGCCACTCGTTCCGTCAACCTGTCGCGGCATTTTCCCATGGCCGGTGAGCCCCTGCCAGGTAGAAACCAACAAATGCGAACCTCGTTGCGCGCCCTTGATAAGGAAGTAAAGGGCGGCGTAGGGCTGGAGCCGCCCGACAACGGTATCACTGAGTATCTTGAGAAGTGGGAACTGCACGCATATCGCAGCCAATGGTCGAAAGACGAGATCATAGACAATTTCTTGTTCAACTCGAACCCGAGTTTGAGCCAAGTAATCAAAGAAGCACGACCAAAAGACAGGCGGTGGACTACCTACAAGCCAACCTTTATGAACTCTTTAAGCTGGAAGATGTCAAGTACTCTATCCGAGATCTGGAGGTGATGACCCAAGGTGAGGACGAGAGCGTCCAAGCATTTGGGAGACGCTTCCAGAAGATATCCGATGCCCTAATTGCAAAAGGGAAGCTATCGGAGGTCGAGCGGTACACGATCTTCATCGGTCGATTACCAAAAGGACAGCAGAAGGGAGTACTGAGATAGATGCATCACGACAAGATAGATTTTGCAGCGGTTCTCAAGTTAGCAATGAAGGTTGAGGCAGACGATTACGAGGACCTAGTCTGGAGAGGGATGCAACGCCGATACTTATCTCTCTATCGTGAGTACGATGAGGAGAGGTGTTCCGATTTTAACGACCAGCCTTGGGCAGAACGTCGATATTTGCTGGACGGAGTCCGACCACAGCGACCAAGGGACAAAGAGGCGATGATAGATGAGATGAGGGAGATGAGAGAAATGATGAACGGACTGGTCAGGCAGATGACTAATATTGAGGCCAAGACGGGAGCCACGACTTACAGAGACAAGCCAGGATCCCCATATTCATTGCGATGGGATCATAAAAACATCGACCCTTGGCGGAGCATGGAGGATAGAAACCCTCGCACACTCGCGGACTATCGGGCGAGAGAGAGAGAGACGACGACGCCTGGTGACATAGGGATGATGAGATTGATAGGGATCGCCGAGAGGACAGGTACTGCATCGAGGGGGAATGCAGGAACAGTATCCCCGCAGTCCCAGATATGATGGGAACGTAGAAGGATACTGGAGCCTAGACAATTTCAACCGTAGAGACAGAGATGACTCCCATGGCCGATGGGAATCGGACGGGGACCCTAGGGATGGATATCGTAGCGACTATGAGAGGGCAGAGTGAGGAGGGTATCCTACTTCGCCTGGGTACCCGAAGTCTCTAAAATATCCTAAATCTCCTAGGCCTTCCAACCAAGACGTCAGATCCGCGAGAGGACCAAGTCTTAGGGGTGTAGAGGACCAACCGCCCACTCCAAGGAATTCCTGCATCTATTGCAGGAGGGAAGATCGTGCCAAGCGGGATTGTCCGGACCTCAGGAGAGCTATCGACGAGGGGTTTGTCGTGCTTGATGAACGCAAGTATGTGAAGTGGGCAGACGATTTAGGCGACGTATGGATGTTCCCTTCGATGAAGGAGAACGTTGAGGTCAGGCGGGTGCGGCCGAGCAAGGGCAAAGAAGCGGTCAAGAGTCAGAGCGTGCGAATGGCTTTATCTTCGGGTGATGAGTTGCCAACCACGCCTATTCGAGTCGCGGCGACGAAGTTCGCAAGGGTTTCTTCGGTCGAAGAAGGCCAATATGGATTATGTGATGGCGGAGAACGATGGACAAAGGATTGAAGGAGAGGAAGTTATATTATCGCCACGCATGCGTGGAGCTCGGAAGTTTACCATGAAGAGCTCCTTAGACGATATTGATATAGTGGAGTCTCTTAGCCGCGCGCTTAGGCAACCCATGTAGTGCTCGATACTCGAGTACTTGGCTGCTTCGAGACCCGCGCGAGATGAGCTTTAGATGATCACGCGCAAGACGCGCATTCCCTTGGGAGACGAAGTCCAGATGGCTTCCAAGCCAGAGGTACAAACATAAACAAAACAATCAGGCAAAAAAAAAATGAAAAAATCAAACCCAAAAACACTATAAATTCCTATTCGGAGTAGCTTTCGGAGAGTGTCAAAGTTTTTTTTCGAGTCTGGTGTTTTTGCCAAGTTTTTTGTTATTGCTTTAAATACGGCGAAACTGAATAAAGATATACCCTAAAGCACATATATAACAGGCAAAAAGAAAACCTGAGAAAAGAGTAAAAATTCAGGGAAATATGAAAGTTTCGATGAAAAATTCGCCAAAATTCGCCGAATTTTGAGCCTTCCATTAACCGCCTCTCAGGGCATGTCTCCGTACAAGTTTTACATTCTAGGGAGTGGGGTAGTCGAGACCATTCCCAATGATGACATAGTTCTCCAAGGAGCGATTGACAATGGCAATGAAACTGTCATTATGGACGCGGAACTCACTGTACGATTGTGATTGAACCTTGACAAGTCTTACCTATTTGAGATAGAAACAGCTAACGGACGGAAGCAGAAGATTTCTGGAGTATGCCACAAGGCGGCCATCGAGGTCGAAGGATTGCGCGTACTGATGCCTATCTTCACGTTCAGGGACTGCAGTTCAGAGCTACTACTAGGACGCATGTGGCTGAGCCACGTTCATGCGGTTACGATAGAGCGACCGGACGGATGCCAGATGCTTTCAATTAAGCGTTCAGATGGTGGTCGGATTATGATAGAGACAATCGAGCATCGTGACCCGAGGAACGGAGCCGTTTTAGCAACTGCTGGCGGCCGCAAGCCGGCCACACTCGTCAGTCGCTCTCTACGATTCAGTGAGAAGAAGTATGAGACATTACTCACAGAGGATGAAGGACGCATAGTGGAAGTCGAGGACTTAGGCAATCGCATCCTCGTGGGTGAAAACTCATATCCGAAGGCTGAAGATGAGGAGTTCGGAGGTATGATCTCTGTGTCGTTTTTAAGGGCGCAGTCCCCTACAGGGGGCGACCAAAGAGAGATAAGACAGTAGCTCAAAAGGTTAAGCCGGCGGCAGTAGCTCGAGAGCGATCAGCACTAGACGGGATATCCGAAGAAGAGATTTCCAGAGAGATTAAAGAAAGGAAGAAGAGGGAGCCGCAACGGCTAACAAAAAAGAGGATAGTGGAGATGGACATAGGAGAAGGAAATTTGACTGAACAGGAGAAGCAGCGCTATCAGCGCGAATACCCTTACAAGGGTATCCGCCCTGGTTTTTGTAAGCAACAGAAAATAAGTTGCTCGAAATTGGAGTACGTTGCACGAGTCGCAGTTGTGTTTGGTTCACATTGACTGAATGATTGACTAGAAGCAAAGTGTGTGTGGGCACGCAATTTTGAAGTGCGTGTGATGATTCTATTCTTGATGTTATAGAGTCGGCGTTTCCGCCGACAAAATTTTTAGGCTTTGATTAAACTAGGAATTTTTTTATTTTTATTTTTATTGAAGTGACCATGGTACACCTGCGTTCATACGACATGCGAAGTGGTGTTGCTTTGGGCAGTACTTGGGGTATGCGAGGGAAAATAGAACGCGAGCGGTGGCCTCCGCGCAGTAGATGCGGGAGGTTGACAGCGGTGGACGGAGTTAGGCCCTATGAGTGGTGGGCGCCATAGGCCGGCAGTCGTGAGTTTGGTCCGTAGGCGAAGAAGTGGCCTTGAGGTATTTTGATAGGCCTGCGTGTTGTGCGACAACCATTTATATTGAATTTTGCAGTAGCTCGTCTTAGCCTTGGGTATAACACTATTGGTTAAGGCATTGGACTTTCAAGGCAGAGGTATAGGGATTGAGGGCGGCGACCGGCGGCGATCGAACATCATAGCTGCTGAAGATGCTGAGGGGTTGAGGGCTTGGCGGGGTTATCCCCCTTGGTTTTGTTGCCGGCCCATCAGTAGGCCCGGTCGGCGGAACAAGGAGTGGTACCGACAGTCTCCCTTCCCCTAAGCGCCGATCCCTGATGTTCGTATTTTTATTTTTACCTTTACTTTTAATTTTGGTTGTCGGTGCCCAGCGCCAGTATAGGTGTCAGGGTTGTTTGTGGGGACCAACGGGCTTGGCTCGGTTGGTACAACCATGAGCTGGTGAAGCATGGGCCGAGTTCAACGTGAATACGAGCCAATGGTGGGCTGTCGTGACCCCTGCGTTTGGTACCGGGGCTGGTCGGGCAAAGAACCAGCCTAACTCAGTTGGTATACCCACAAACTGTTGAACTGCAGACCCAAGTTTGGACTTCACACGAGATAGATCTATCAGACATCACAGTCCCAGAGTTTTCCTGGGTGAAAGCGGTACCACTCCCCACAGCGCCAGCTGTATCAGCTAGCTTGGCTGGTACACTCCTGAATTGATGAGACATGGGGTGGAGTTAAAATCAACCTGCCCATGAGAGAGATCAGTGGACTCATTTCAGTTGATAGGCCAATAAACTGCTGAAATGCAGATCCAGTCCCGGATCTGATCTTGCGCACCTCTGCAGGCCCAGGTCCGCTGCAGTTGGTCTTCATACAAGAAGTTGCGCCTACTGCAACTAGGCTTGGGCTTAGCCCTATTGGTTACAGCATCGAACTACCAGCATGCGGATCCCGGAATCGAAACAAGCAACCAGCAGCGGAGAAGCGAAGGAGCGTGCTTTGGCGAAAATCCAAGGGGCCCTAGGTTTTGCTAGGGAGTCCGACTGCGGACCCAACAGGTGGGACCGAGGCTGGGTTCCAACGGTTTCCCTCCCTAATCCGTTTTTTATTTTTATTTTTATTACTTTATTTTATTACTATTATTTTTTTCCCCCCATCTAGGACGAGGTCCGATGCCGGTACCGGGACCGGTCGTGGGGCCCAAGAGCCTAGTTCAGTCGGTACACCCATGAGTTGTTGAAATGCAGACCCGAGTTCCAAGCTCACGGGGAATAGATGAGGATAATACTGCAATTCTGAATGGTCTGGGATAGGGAAGCCCGATGCTGGTATCCCTGGGTCAGAGTTTGGGCCCAGTCCTTCGGGACATCCATTGGCATCACCCCGCCGCCCCAGGATGAATCTGTGCGCGGGGTTGGACAAGAGCATTTGGAAAAAATATCTGTTTGAGGCAGAGCACTCGAAGACAGGGGGCAATTCTGACTATTGTGGGTGTGCAGTCCGTCCCCACCGTCTGCTGTGAGAGGGTGAGTGTAAGCATGTTTTTTGGAGTCCAAAAAAGGGGTGATAAGTTACTTGGGCGCAGTGGGACGGGCGCACCAGGGCGGAGGCCGCACGCTGCAGCTGCCAGTCACATAGGAACCTCTCCACTTCGGCCTTCAAAGTTCCCATTTGAATACCAGTATTTGCTGCTACCACCAAAATCTGCACTAGGACCCGCCTCACCGAGGCGCAAGCTGCATGCCTAGCAGGGCCGGCCTAGCCCGATTAGTACAAAAAGTGAACTCCTTAACGATAAACCCAACTTTGAATTTCAATAAAACCACGGGAGCGGCCCTGTGATATTTGGGGCCGGCCAACCTCAATAATGATATCCCTGGGCCAAGGCCCCGGCCCCGGCATTGATGTTCAGAACATTCGTCAAAACTGGATTGGAACGATAGGGAGAAAATATGTCTGGCTGTTGTTCGATGCTGCCGTTTGGCAGCCTCGGATGACCCTGAACAGAGGCTCCGACCGGGTGCATTAGCGACAGTGGTCTACTTAGAGCAGGGGAGGGGGTAAATGTTTAAGTGAGCTTGTTTATTTTTTTTATATATACGGGAAGGCACTGCCAAGTTTTGAGAACATTGAAGCGGAAGTTGAGGTGAATTGCGCTAGCTTCGAGACGAAGTTGACGGGATCAGAGACCAGGAAGACGGAAGGGGAAGACCGGGCAGTGCAGAGGGGAAGCGGACCAAAGGCAAAGAAGAGCTGCAAGAAGAGACAGCGAGCGCAGACCGGACACGATCTGCGACCGGATCCATTCGCGGACTTAAACGGGGGAGCAACGGGCTATGGCGGAGCAAGCCGGTGAAGAATGGAGAACAGAGATCTCCCTCGATCCTGGACCAAAACGAGGGGGGGGAGTATCGTTGTGGGGGTTATGATGGTGGGCGAATCCAAATATGACGTTAGTTTGAGTATAATGTTAGTAGAATGAGAGTTAGCAGAGAAACGTGTGAGCAGATAAGTGACGAGAATAGATATGGCAGGAATCGAAAATTAGTGTATCTCGATAATTTCTTGACCGATTTTGATGAAGTAAATATCTGAACAGGGGTTTTGGGCCACTGTGAGTGTGACGCCGATGTCCGTTTGGGCTCTTGGGTGACGGATGGGGCGCCGTGATGGTGGAGGGTTGTGCGTGAGACAAGAGGTTTCTCGAAGAGTATATATCTTTCCATGTTCTAGCGGAAGATTCATTCTCATTTTGCAGATCTGATGAAGTGATAGAGCGGGTTGCGAAGTTGTGATGGCAGCGGTCCTCCTCGCCGGTGGGATTATTATCATCATTTTTCGGTTGTCGTCCTTCTCTACACAGCCATCGCCTTCATTCTCGGTGGCTACGTTCTTCATTCCCCAAGTCGTCGTCTGCATAGTCTGCACGAGACCGTGACCTCCTTCGCCCTTGTTTCATGAACGTTGGTCCAGCAGTCATCTTCAATGGGGGCATTCTTCGTCCGCTGTAATCATCCAAGGAAAGCCAACTTAAAGGCTGCATGGACTGCTGTTTTTTTATTTTTATTTTTTTTCTTTCCTTCGGTATGCATCTGGATGAGAATGCGGACAGGTATATACGGTGAGGAGGCTGGATTCGAGAAAGGAGAGGGGTGGGGTGAATACGTACCTACTTGCAGCGTCATGTGTATCATTCCATATTCTAGCTAAAGATTCATTTTCATTCAGCTAACGGGAGTGTAACGCAGATAGCGAACATGTGTTAGAGTTACGTGAGAGAGAGAGAGAGAGAGAGAGAGAGAGAGAGAGAGAGAGAGAGAGAAAGAGAGAGGGGGGGTGAACTGAGAGTCTTACCTCTGACAGAATCGAAGAATGTGGCAATGTATCTGTCCATACTCCAGTGAAGGATTCATTGTCAAACAAACGCAGCGTTGGAAGTTGTTGTCCGTATCTTCCCCTACTCCGAGGGAAGGATCTCTCTCATTTTGCACATTTGGTGAGTAATGGAGCATAACACTTGTCGGGATCATGGTCTTCGTTATCGTGATTATGGTCGAGGTACTCATTTCTCTGTTGCTCACCAAGTTTGCATCTACTACAACGTTCTCCCCAGACTGCTCGACACTCTGACTGCTAAAGGGAGTTCATCTGGCCAATGCCTCGGTCGAGTTCATTAAAGACCGGGTGTAAGTAGGTAGGAAGCCCGATCATTTTCACACTACTCATGATCGGTCCTTCCCAAGGGCTGCACGGGTTCTTGTACAACGGGATTGCAGTTTTGTTATGCTCAGAGCTTGTTTGAGCCCAGCCGAGGGCCAGACTAGGTGCAGTTCCCGAGAGTGAAGAAGGAAGGAAATACTGCAAATAGAGGCAAACAAAGCCAAAGGGAGAGTCGGCGTGCAGTTGGAGGAGTGAGTTCGCCACATCAAGTTGGTGTTGCGGTTGTTTACTGGCTGTTATTGCGGTCTGCCTATAGATTGTTGTTGACCGTTGCGCCTTGGTTCCCGACTGCAGTGAAGGCAGCAAAATTCTTGAGCCATAATTTACTGACCGCCGACATCCAATTGTAGCATTCAAACTGTTGACTTTAATTTCCGAGCTGCTACAAGCGGAGCTCCGGTCGCTCACAGTAAAGTGTTGTTGTATCTACAGGTTGGGTTCGGTGTCGTGCCTTGTTAAAGCACGTTGTGCCCTGACTGAGCAAGCTGTGCATTACTGAACACACGCTGCGCTCATTAGAGGTGGCTGCAATCTTCTGTACCAGGTTGAAACACATAGGTGAGTTACTGAGCGGGCACTATGCACCGCAAGGTTTTTGTTATACGCCTTGCTGTACTATCTGTTGTGTATAGCTGCTCCGCTGGTGCACGACATTTGTAGTATTTTTCCACTAAGACCACCCGAGTACTGAGCACCAATAAGGTAGGGAAATTTCATTCGCATTATGTTGGTCAGGCATGCTATTTGGAGGAGTTGATACATCTGCTGCTGCACGGCAACACTGCCTTCCCCATTGTATCCGTTGTTGGTTGTTGTTGTGACAGAAGGTGTCGCTGTTGCCGCGTATGGCTGTTGATAACAGCAAGCGTTGTGTACTATTGAGTATGCGGATCTGCGACATATTGTTGTGCGTCTGTCTGCGTACGGATAGAGAACAAGGGGGGTTTCTAATTGAACGTCATCCTTATAGGCCGCGTGGTGGCAATTTAGTCAAAGGGGGGGAAGGTATCAGGACTTGAGGGAGTGGTAAGGATCTTCAGAGGGGCCGCTACATCGACATGGGCAAGTGAACAGGCTTCTATGTAAGGGGGTTACCACTGCGACATGGAGGTTGTTAAAATGTTGATCGTACTGCATCTGGCTGTGGCCTGACCATTCTACTACGATCCTTGACTGCCATTGCGAGGCCCTCAGGAGATTCAAGAGTTCAAGGCCCTCTTCGGCGAGTTGAATCTGTCCCTCTCTTGGATCTCGAGAGTCTGACTTATCTCCTTCTGCCCTTCTGAGTCTAAGTCTAATCTAAGGTTACGAGAGGAAGGCGACAGGCGGGATTGCAACCCGTAGGTCCGCATCAAGACCTTGTGGAAGGCCAGCCCACCGATTGCGGGAGCTCTGCCGGAGCCCAGGCGGGGTTCTGGAGGCAGGGAACTTCAGGTATACGTTTCGTATAACGCACGTGATCCTTTCCCCTAACTGTTATTCCTTTGGGTATCTGAATTTAACTATGAAAGATTATTATTTTTTTATTTTTCAGGACATGCTTTGTAAGAAGGTTAAATAAACAAATAAATATGAGAGTTCAGATAATCTTTGAGTGAATTCAGACCAGAGAACGGGGGGAAGGTGGGAGGAAGGCGTATTGCATGCGTTTGACCAGGTCAACCCAAGGTTGGATCCCTCTAAGTTGAGTGGGTTCAGTGCTATGTTTTATTTTTGTTTGTTGGGTTGAATGTATGATTTTTTAGGACTGGGCCTCTCCTAAGTTGGACGGACCAGTCACTGTTTCTTTTCTGGGGTTTCTGAACAGAAGGACGGGCGCCCTAAGTTGGGAAGCCTCAGAATCCTGATGTTTCTTTTTGGGTTGCTGAAAGCAGAGCTGGGGATATTCTAAGTTGTGTAGACCCAGTTCTGTGTGTGTTTTTTCTGAGGGGGACAAAGACATAGGACTAAGCGTACCCCTTAGTTGGGGCGGCTTAGTCATAAGCTGTGAACTTAAGAGTCAACCAAAGTATAAAATTTGATGCATATATTATATGAATTTATATCATCTGGCAGACCGGGCACCCTAAGTTGGGAAATTCAGTCAGTAAGTCAGGTAGAACAAAAAGAGAAGAGAGACGAATAAATAATATAAAATGAAGGTAACTCGGGCAGGTTGAGCGTACCCTTAAGTTAGGGCGGTTCAGTCTTATGCTCGTGATAATATAAAGGAGCAGAGAGTTAGTATAAATCTTCTTTTAGTTTCCTTTTTAAAAACAAGGCAGGGTTGGATGTCTCCCTAAGTTGGGTAGGTATGACCATCTGCCTAAGAAGAAAGGAAATTATAAAGTTTGTGCAAAAATATTCATAGTTGTTTAAGCAGTTGTTGCGGAGTACCTTGTTCAGGAAGATCAGACGTACCCTTAAGTTAGGGCGGTCTGGTCGCATTGCCTTATGTAATTTAAACTGTTTAGGCTAAGTAGGCATACCCCTAAGTTGGGGCGGCCTAGCGATATGCCCTTGTCGTTGATGTTGTGTAGGTTGGACGTACCCTTAAGTTAGGGCGGTCTGACCATTCGTCGTTTGTGTCTGTTTAGGCAAGTCAGGCACCCCCCTAAGTTGGGGCAGTCTAATCCTATGCCCTATGTAACTTGTTTAAGGCTGACGAGGCATACCCTTAAGTTATGGCAGTCTAGTTTTATGCTTTATGTCGTCAGTTAGGCAGAAGTCAGGCGTACCCTCAAGTTATGACGGTCTGATCATGTGCTTTATGTTCATAGTTTATGTTGTGTCGGGCATACCCTTAAGTTAGGGCAGTTTGGACTTACGTTTTGTCATGTGTTGGACATACCTTTAAGTTAGGGCAGCCCAATTGTGCGTATTTTAGGCAGGTCAGACATACCCTTAAGTTAGGGCCCTGTCTGATCGTATGTCATAAGTGAGGGGGACGTAAGAAAGGAAGGAACGAAGTGATCTAACGAACTACTTGGCCTGAATCAATGTGGGATTGTGAGAGATGTTTGTCTATGCATGCTTATGGACTCTCACTCTATGACGTTTTTTCGATAGGTTAGTTGCTTAGAGGCTCGCCAAGTGCTGGAGCCATAGGTAGATGAGATGGACGATGGCAGGGAGAGCTTGGGATAAAGATAGGACTGACCTTACGTGAAGTTAGAGTTCACGATAGCTCACGATACCATCTTCTGAAAGGGGATCGTGTAAACTATCTTCAATCCTAACTATCAAAGCAAGTGTCAGAAGTTAGTCCCAAGTATAGTTTTGCTTTGTCTTTCTGTTTTCAGCTTTGTATAAATCTTGACAGCCTCCTGTTCCTACGGGAAGCGCTGTCGAAATTTCTACAAATCTGAAAGAGTTATTTATTTTTGGACTCGTAGAAATTCTGGAAAGACACTTTTCCTACGGGAAGCGCTGCCGAAATTTTGTAGAATTTGGAGAGTTAGATTATTTTCAACTAGGAGAAATCTGGCAATCCATCCTGTTTAGGGGATATGCTGCCGAAATTTCTTACATTTTTAGATAAACATCAGAGGGTAGTTAGGAAGGTAGGATTATTTCTTGATCACTAAAGCGTGTCTTAGGTACTGGCATGTGTTGCATTGCAGATCACCTTTATTCATATTGATTCAAGGCTTGACGATCTTCAAGCTGATCCTACAAGGATCACCGTCTGTTATCCTTAGATAACAGGTTGGTTTTCGGCTCAACTCTAATCCACTCTTGCTACTCAACCTAAAGGCTTTAGCCCAGTGGTTTTATTTGTTTTGTTGTGTTTTTACCCGGACTTTAATTGAATGGTCATTTAATAAAGATGCTGAGTATTTTATTTTGAGAGTTGCGCAAAGAGTGAGGTTTGTATGGCTAAAGCGAGGGGTGTGAGCGCAGAGAATGGTTAAAGTTGACCCCGTGTAGTGTGTGCTCTGTTGATGTGGATCTTTGATGTGATTTCATGTATGTTTTGTGAGTTGAACCCAGACTTGATTTCGTCAAATGATTGTATATATATTTTTGAAGGAAGCCGCACTGTGATTGTGAGAGTGATCGTCTCCTATCTATATCATATTTCCTTGTGCTCGCACGACCCATTGAGGTCGCGCACAGTTATTAAATAAGTTCTGCATCGAGAGAAAAGGGAGGTTCCTCTTTAGCTCTTGTTTTTTAGAATCAGTATGGTTGGACGTTGTAGTCCGTGACAGCCGTCAAAGTCAAACCCCTTGATCTCTGGCCGCCACGACAGCTTGGAGCTGTCTACTCAACCCCTCTGCACAGGGTGCATAAGAGGGTGTGGTCTTCAACCTCGCATGGCGGTTGTCCAGCGTCGAGAGATTAACCCTCAAGGCGCGTGTCAGCCGACACTTGAGTGTCGAACGCGACCCTCGAGATTAACGAGGATCGCGTGAGTATGGGCACTACATAGTACGCCATTATTGCGACCACTTGCGTACGCTTGCATTGGGGATCGATACGAGTTAGCCCTGCATCCGCGCGGTTTTATAATAAGTCTCGCGCCCGACGCCTAACCGAATTCTCGCTCAGAGAGTTATGGGTTGGGTACTGAAGGGACTAGGAGTGTTGTTGTGTTATTGTGTTATTGTGTTATTGTGTTATTTGTGTGTGTGAGTGTTGTGGTGTAACGCGTGGTGTGGGTGATGAGTCCTAGTCGACCGACGTCGAGTCGCGTTTGGGACCTCAGCCTCCCAGTGCGTCGATTCGCGTGCAGGTTCGATTTTTGGGCATTCGACCGCATGTAACCCCTATGCTACAGCGAACGAGAAACGCCCTCGGCTAGGCCACCTCTGCAATTGCATACGAAAAGCCTTCGCATGCGGTTCAGTAGCTCGGCGGGGATACGCTCACCTAAGGGATGGTGACAGCTCCCACAGGTGAAGGTAAGCGGTGCCTCGCGTGACCCTGTCATATTGTAGAGGTTCGCGAGAGGTACGGCTGACGCACTCGGCCGGAGCGGCAAACGCTCTCCACGATAAGTCCTGCAAAATCCTGAGTGACGCGACCTGGAGGGTCCCCGTGAGGGACCGATGCGCTCGACAGGTGGCGCCGTTGCTGGGGATCTCGGCTGCCTACTGGGGTCCTTAGAGAACGAACCCAGGTTAAAGTGCAGGCTGATGATCCAGGCAAAATGACAAACTTTATATATTGGATTAGGAGATGAAAAGTTATCATGGCAGCGTCATGTTAGGCTAGCGTTAGGAAAGTAATTTACGATAGAGAGAAGGATTTTTCTTTCTTATCAAAGGGACTCCCGCAAGAGAAGCCGTAGAGACTTCATTTAACTAAGCGCCTAAGTTTATCTTATTTTTTAGGCTATTGTTTTAAGTATGTTCTTATCCATTTGCACCAAATTCATGGGAGGCTAAGTATTTGAGGTTATTTATTCAAGGCTTACTCATTTATAACCAGCCACATGAGCTATCTATTTTACTTGGGGTTATTTACTTCAGTATAATCTCTCTGATTCTATTTATATAAGCTAGTCAATTTGATTTATTCATTCATATCTATTTCATCATGACTTTATATGCATGGGTTGATTTTATGAGAAAGGGTAGAAATGTTACACAGAATCCACGTCTGATGCGGATTCGGAGGTGAATGGAGTAACCAGTTTCTTGGGAAATTGAGTTTCGCAAGAGAGTGATCAACGTGTGAAATCTACCCTAAAGAAAGTTGCAACCTTATGTTATCATTTCCCTGAGAGAAGGCTTTGAAGTAGTTATAATCTTGTCTTGTAGGTTGTAGTGAGACCCGCGCCGGAACTATGTTCCTGGTCCATAGTGGGGTGTTGTCATCTAATCTTTTATGGTAGAATGATTACACTGCTACTGAATAGGAGGAAAGTGTTTGAACCTTTTCAGACCATGACCTATTAGGGAAACTGCTACCACATGTCACAGAGAGGTAAGGGGGTGAATCCCAACTATTTTTCTGATAAGTAGGTTCATCTGCATGCGAAGAGACAGATCATCCCAGAGTGTGTATGGTGAGGTTGTCTACTTTATTGCCAAGGGTCTACAAGGTGCAAGTGCTGAAATCAGAGGGAGAAGCAGTGAGGCTTAGTCCTTGAGCGGGGCTCAGGAATAAGATGTTATCCATTTTGAAAAAGGATTACACTGTCCCTCAACACAATATACTTCTGTCAAAGTCGGGGAGTAGAATGTAGTACTCTCATTAATTTTGCATCTGAAAGTACTTTTATTGGCAAATTGTATTTTTGGACCATGAGTTTTCACTATGTATGTATATATAATTTATAAATTGGTGAAGCGTTAATTTTACAAAGAACGTGTTTTACTTATTTATCCATAATGGTTATTTCTGAATAGGTTTCGACAATATGGTCCGGTAAGGGCTTGACAATGCAATATGAGATTGTAAAAAGAGGGTTCCAGCATAGTAAAGGAGGGCATATGCTGAACGTTCGGTTGTGATGGGCAGAATCCAGATAAAGTTAAGGCAAGTCAAGATGTCGTATGTTGAGGAGGATCCCAATATGACCTGGCCAATTGCAAGAGAGGATGGACTCCAGATGTCTTTGTCGAGACGAATCAAGGAAGGAAAATATATCTCTTCCTGGTGGGGCTAGGTACTGATATTTTCATCTGGATTGAATCCGTCTTTGATGATGATCAAGACGGCATGATCGTGAGAGTAATCATATACGCATCATCATCATTTTGGGTAAAACATGGGATTGAGTTGGCACTTGGACAAGCCTCCTCGCAAGACCTTTAAGGGTAGTTGAGGCGGCTGCAGCGAAGTGGGCGAGATAAATGTTTTATGAAAGAGAAGAGCAGGTGTCGACTTGTATAGAGGTCAAGTGCGCTAGGGAGTTTGTGCTTCCTTCAGCGCTGTTACGCACCGTCCTGCCCGAATTCCTCGTGGAAGAGTTTTTCAAGGGACGAGCGAGGATAGAGGCAGCATCAGAAGCAGCTATGAGGGTGCGAGGATGGGGGTATGCGCGTTACACATGCAAATTGATATATGGTCTACACCTAGACCTCAGGTTTTCAACCCCTAGTCAAAGATTCCGAAATATGGCAAAAATTGTGGATGCCTATGCCTGCTCCCATGAGCCGGATGAAAAGGTTGAAGGTTAGGGTGAGCTTCGAGCAGCAGCATGTCGATAAAGGGTGCCTCTATAATTAGCAGGCGCGTCCAGTGTTTGACCGCAATTCTTAGAGGGTCGTCTATGACTATCTTACTGTCGAGTACGAGCACAGTGACAAGGGGCGGTTATAACAACTTCTGCTACAAATCTTTAGCTTGTCTTAAAAATGTATGTCTGCACAGGTTGTATATTTGCTCATTGTACCCTTAAGGTTAGTACTAGGATAACTAGAGTTTAAAGCCTTGTCAGGCGAGCAATGACAGAGCTAGTGGGATTGAGTATGGACAATGTCATTTGTCCCCATTTGTTTTTTTTTTAGTATGTCAGACTACAACCTGATGTTCCGTTGTTTGTCATATATGTCAGGGCAAACAAAAACATCATGGCGGAAGAGAGAGGTTTGGCTAAGATTCTGCTCTGGAGGAGCTCATGCCTCACGAAGGTGCTGCTGCATGAGTCGGTGCACGACTCGATGACCCCTGATCTCCAGAACCTGCTATTTCGAGGAACAAACTTATATGACTTCCTGTGCGACGATCATGACCTTAGCCTCGTGAAGATGTGAGACGAGAAGACAATGTGCAGTATGTTGCCATTATTTGCCAGTGAAGAGTTAATTGAGGAGATATATACCCTCATGTTGAAGTCGCGAACTTGGGGCGAGATGGAAAACTCGTTAAGGTTAAGATTTCCAGAAGATGAAGTTGGGAACCAACATTGTGGTAACCCTGGGCAAGTAATTGGGGATGCGCCGACACGAGGCGAACTAAGCGGCATACAAAGACAGATGGGGGTATTGGAAGAAAGGATGGCACGACTAGAGGAGATTAGAAAGGGCAAGCGGAAAATCTCGAAAGGAACGTCAAACGAGCCAACTGGTGGGAAAGGAAAAGAGAAGGTAGAGGATGGTCAAGATCATCCCCACCTTATGAAGGTTCAAAAAAGGCGGTCTGGCGTTCAGGAGAGGGGAGGAAGTAAGGAGATAGTTAAGGAAGAAGAGGAGCATAAGCCTCCTAAGCTGACGAAGGCCCAGCGGAAGGGGAGAAACCTGGCCCAGGGAGGTCAAGGTACTAGAAAGGGGCAGTGTTCACGACATGTGACAGCTGCTCCAGAAGGGCTAGGAAGCAGTTTCGCACCAATCGAGCCCCCTCCGATCGGGTCGGTATCATATAGGTGGTGGTTGCCATGCAATCCGGTGGGCCTATGGCCTATGTATAACCCTTGGACACTAGGTAGTCAGGACCCTGTAAGCCGAAACGGACCTCACGTCGACCCGTCAATGAACTTGATACCGCCTGAACCTCCAACAAACCAAGCCCGACTTTTAGGGTCGCCCCATCCACCAGCACAGCAAGCGTCACAGGGCAGTGCAGCAAGCGAGGAAGGCCGAGGGCAAGGTATTGGGAGAGGTCGCGGGAATGGCAGACGTGGTAGCAATGAAGGGTGTGAAGGAGGCAGGCGAGGCACTGGAGGTCGCGATGAGCGTCAACGAAACCATAGGTGGAAGCAACAGTGAAAAGGAAGCTAAAGCATCAAGCATAACCCCTTGATTACGATAGGGAGGTGTGAGGATTGTATAAGAAAGGTTTGGAGAATTAGATAAGTTGGATTCACAAGTAAAAAGAACCCAGTTGTATGACCGCCCTTAGAAGTAAAGGGGGATTGAGGATTTAGCAATAAGGTCCGGTAAGGATCTGACAAGGCAGACTAACTCAGAGGTATAATCCTAACAGATAGTCGTACATATGTGAGTGGCATGGGGTATCTAGGAAGTGGTCTTAGTGTGAGTGTTGAATTCCCTAACTCAGAGTGTCGTATGGTCATATTAGGTGCATGTAACTGTAAGGATTAGGGTGATGTTGAGTTCTAATTCGTTGAGTTTAAATGAATATTGATTTCATGATATGTATGATTTATGAGTCAAGCCTGAGAGCTTCTTTGAGGAGACCTCTGTAATAGTATTCTGACTAAGACCATTTTTCGATTTCGGCTATCGAGGTCGTGACGCTTTTGTGTGATACTACGTGATATTGTGATCATTTCTGACTCTTTTTTGAGTTGGGATCTGTCCCCAACATGGTGTATATTGGTGACATAGGGATTACCCTGCGTATCTTTGAGTTGAGGTTGTTCAACTCTGAGTACATGTGGGACCTTAAGGCTATTTTTGTTCCTTTAATTTGGAACATCCCGACCATATATATAATAACGGCTTGAGACTATCTCTCTGTTTGACGATCACTATCACTCTCACATGTATGGATTTATCCTGATGTATGATGATTTTTTGTGTGAGAGGTGTACAGGACGCACCTCGTGCATTTTTGTGAATGTGACATGTGTAAACTATTTACTCTTTTGTATGCTCGCGCAATCTGCCTACAAACAAACAATAGGCTCGGGTATAAGAAAGAGGAATGCAGTTCGTTCGGTGAAAAAGTGTGAAAAGTCTCAAAGGACGCATGAGTCTTCTGATACTCAAATGTTTGTCCATGTCGAATGATAATTAATTGAGTTGAGGTGAGGACCCACAAGTTGGTCTCTTAGTAATGAGTGCTTATGGTTGACTTCCCTCCATGTGGGAGGTGGTGGTGAAATTTTATAAGTGAGTCTCCTACAAAAGTGGAAGATGGTTAAATGATTGAAATGACATGGAAAGCAGTTTGGATGATAAAGTCTGACGAGAAAGAACAAGAATAATTATTATTTTTGTGAAATTTTGGAAGGTCGCAAATTGGTGAAATTTTGGGAGATGTCTTTAAGATGTGTGGTCAGCTTACTCTGATCAAGCGGGAAGTCACGACCCTGTGAATCTGACGGTGATTTTTTGTGTGTGAATTTTGGAGAGGACGCAATGCTCTCTATGTTGTTCTATAGAGAGTTGGTAAATACCTCAAAGACTTTGAGTGAAACGGACCTCTGCGTAGTCCCATAGCAGGTCTCAGTTTATTGCGACACACCGTCCAGTTACTATGATGTTAATCTTAAGACATATATGAGAGACCCAACTAGGGGTTAATCTAACATCACTAGGGCGCAACCCTTAGTGTTGGCTGCTGACCGGCGTAACCTGGCATCGGTCCCACGACTCACCAAAGGATAAGGCTTGAGGGGTGTAGTCGCCTCAGAGAGCCTTATTCCCACGGGATGTCGGAGGGATAAGAGTCGAGGCTGTCATGTTTTTTTTTTAGTCTGATAAAGTGTTTATCAGGAAAAACTGCCTATCGTTACGCAACCAACGAGGGCACTGCCGCTAATATAACAACGTGGCGGGCCGTAGATCTGGCTTGATCAACCAGTCTATGGTGGGCCAAGATGGAGACCTGACTCTCCTGTACTAGACTGCAGGAGAGATCTGTGATAAAAGTTATATATTTTTGTAAATATTTTATGAGAAATGTGATAATGCCTTTAAAAGGTCTCGATTAGGGCCCGCGTCCTAAGTTATGACCCTGCATGCAGGACTATGACTAAACAGGACACCCACGATGAGCCGGCAGATGTCTAGGACAAAGGGAGAGGATTATCAGCAGTTACTCGGCATGAACTAAATATTGTAGTACTGATCTAGTACACCTGCATTCACAGGAGGCCCAGGTTGAAGCCCTGGCAACAGTTAGCCATATTGGGTACTGTCTGGTAAGTTACTCGAACGGAGTCAGTCGGTTAATCGGATTGGTATTTTCTCGTCAGCATTTAAAGTTATGGATAAATTGATAGCTTTTGATAATTCGAAGCGACGGGGACGTCGCTTAATAAGGTGAGGTAAGATGTTGGCGTGAATACCCTTACAAGGGTATCTGCCCTGGTTTTTGCAAGCGACAAAAATAAGTTGTTCGAAATTGGAGTACGCTGCACGAGTCGCAGTTGTGTTTGGTTCACGTTGACTGAATGATTGACTAGAAACAAAGTGTGTGTGTTGGCTCGCAATTTTGAAGCGCGCGTGATGATTCTATTCTTGATGCTATAGAGTCGACGTTTCTGCCGGCAAAATTTTTAGGTTTTGATTAAACTAGGAATTTTATTATTTTTTTTTATTGAAGTGACCATGGTACACCTGCGTTCATACGACATGCGAAGTGGTGTTGCTTTGGGCAGTAATTGGGGTATGCAAGGGAAAATAGAACGCGAGTGGTGGCCTCCGCGCAGTAGATGCGGGAGGTTGACAGCGGTGGACGGAGTCAGGCCCTATGAGCGGCGGGCGCCATAGGCCGACAGTCGTGAGTTTGGTCGGTAGGCGAAGGAGTAGCCTTGAGGTAGTTTGATAGGCCCGCGTGTTGTGCGACAACCATTTATATTGAATTTTGCAGTAGCTCGTCTCAGCCTTGGGTATAACACTATTGGTTAAGGAATTGGACTTTCAAGGCAGAGGTATAGGGATCGAAGGCGGCGACCGGCGGCGATGGAACATCAGAGTGGTTGAAGATGCTGAGGGGTTAAGGGCCCGGCGGAGTTATCCCCCTTGGTTTTGTTGTCGGCCCATCAGTAGGCCCGGTCGGCGGAACTGGGAGTAGTACCGATGGTCTCCCTTCCAGTAAGCGCCGATCCCCGATGTTCGTATTTTTATTTTTACCTTTACTTTTTATTTTGGTTGTCGGTGCCCAACACTAGTATAGGTGTTAGGGTTGTTTGTGGGGACCAGCGGGCTTGGCTCGGTTGGTACAACCATGAGCTGGTGAAGCATGGGCCGAGTTCAACGTGAATACCAGCCAATGCTGGGTTGTCGTGACCCCTGCGTCTGGTACCGGGGGTGGTCGGGCAAAGAACCAGCCTAACTCAGGTGGTATACCCACAAACTGTTGAACTGCAGACCCAAGTTTGACTTCACACGAGATAGATCTATCAGACACCACAGTCCCGGAGTTTTCCTCGGTGAAAGCGGTACCACTCCCCACAGTGCCAGCTGTATCAGCTACCTTGGCTGGTACACTCCTGAATTGATGAGACATGGGGTGGAGTTAAAATCAACCTGCCCATGGGAGAGATCAGTGGGCTCATCTCAATTGATAGACCAATAAACTGTTGAAATGCAGATCCAGTCCCGGATCTGATCTTTCGCACCTCTGCAGGCCCAGGTCCGCTGCAGTTGGCCTTCATATGAGAAGTTGCGCCTACTGCAACTAGGCTTGGGCTTAGCCCTATTGGTTACAGCATCGAACTACCAGCATGCGGATCTCGGAATCGAAACAAGCGGCCAGCAGTGGAGGAGCAAAGGAGCGTGCTTTGGCGAAAACCCAAGGGGTCGAGGGTTGTGGGACTATCCCCCTAGGTTTTGCTAGGGAGTCCGACTCCGGACCCAACAGGTGGGACCGAGGCTGGGTTCCGACGGTTCCCCTCCCTAATCCGTTTTTTATTTTTTTTATTATTACTTTTTTTTTTTTCTTTTTTTCTTTTCCCCCATCTAGGACGAGGTCCGGTGCCGGTACCGAGAGCGGCCGTGAGGCCCAAGAACCTAGTTCGGTCGGTACACCCATGAGCTGTTGAAATGCAGACCTGAGTTTCAAGCTCACTGAGAATAGATGAGTAGAATACTGCAATTCTGAATGGTTTGGGACAGGGAAGCCCGATGCTGGTATCCCTGGGTCAGAGTTTGGGCCCAGTCCTTCGGGACATCCGTTGGCATCACCCCGCTGCCCCAGGATGAATCTGTGCGCGGGGTTGGACAACAACATTTGGAGAAAATATCTGTTTGAGGCAGACCACTTGAAGGCAGGGGGCAATTCTGGTTGTTGTGGGTGTGTAGTCCGTCCCCACTGTCTACTGTGAGAGGGTGAGTGTGAGCATGTTTTTTGGGGCCCAAAAAATGGGTGACAAGTTGCTTGGGCGCAGTGGGACGTGCGCACTAAGGCAGAGGCCGCAGGCTGCAGCTGCCAGTCACATAGGAACCTCTCCACTTCGGCCTTCAAAGTTCCCATTTGAATACCAATATTTGCTGCTACCACCACAATCTGCACTGGGACCCGCCTCACCGAGGCACAAGCTGCTTGCCTAGCAGGGCCGGCCTAGCCCGATTAGTACAAAAAGTGAACTGCTTAACTATAAACCCAACTTTGAATTTCAATAAAACCACGGGAGCGGCCCTGTGATATTTGGGGCCGGCCAACCTCAATAATGATATCCCTGGGCCAAGGGTCCGGCATTGGCCTTCAGAACATTCGTCAAAACTGGATTGGAACGATAGGGAGAAAATATGCCTGGCTGCTGTTCGACGCTGCCTTTTGGCAGCCTCGGATGAACCTGAACAGATGGTCCAACCGGGTGCATTAGCAACAGTGGTCTACTTAGAGCAGGGGAGGGGTTAAATGTTTCAATGAGCTTGTTTATTTTTTTTATATATACAGGAAGACACTGCCGAGTTTTCAGAAGGCTGAAGCGGAAGTTGAGGTGAATTGCGTTGGCTTCGAGACGAGGTTGACGGGATCAGAGACCAGGAAGACGGAAGGGGAAGACCGGGCAGTGCAGAGGGGAAGCGGACCAAAGGCAAAGAAGAGGTGCAAGAAGAGACAGCAAGCACAGAAGAGGGGAGTGCACCCGGACACGATCTGCGACCGGATCCATTCGCAGACTGAAAAGGGGGAGCAACGGGCTATGGCGGAGCAAGCCGGAGAAGAAGGGAGAACAGATATCTCCCTCGATCCTGGACCAAACGAGAGGCGGGGGGGGGGGGGGGGGGGAAACGAGGGGGGGGAGTATCGTTTTGGGGGTTACGATGGTGGGCGAATCCAAATATGACGTTAGTTTGAGTATAATGTTAGTAGAATGAGAGAGCAGAGAAATGTGTGCGAGGAGAAGTGACGAGAATAGATATGGCAGGAATCGAAAATTAGTGTATCTCGGTCATTTCTTGACCGATTTTGATGAAGTAAATATCTGAACAGGGGTTTTGGGTCACTGTGAGTGTGGCGGCGATGTCCGTTTGGGCTTTTGGGTGCCGGATGGGGCGCCGTGATGGTGGAGGGCTGCGCGTGAGACAAGAGGTTTCTCGAAGAGTATGTATCTTTCCATGTTCTAGCGGAAGATTCATTCTCATTTTGTAGATCTGATGAAGTGATAGAGTGGGTTGCGAAGTTGTGATGGCAGCGGTTCCCCTCGCCGGTGGGATTACTAGTATGATCATCATTGTTCGGTTGTCGTCCTTGTCTACATAGCCATCGCCTTCATTCTTGGTGGCTACGTTCTTCATTCCCCTTGTCGCCGTCTGCATAGTCTGCACGAGACTGTGACCTCCTTCGCCCTTGTTTCATGAACGTCGGTCCTGCAGTCATCTTCAACGGGGGCATTCTTCGTCCGCTGTAATCATCCAAGGAAAGTCAACTTCAAGGCTGCATAAACTGCTGTTTTGTTTTTTTTTTTTTTTTTTTTTTTTTTTTTTTTTTTTTTTTT